>QVOA01010930.1:0-93926 GCA_014825685.1 Pseudomyrmex cubaensis | reverse complement strand
TGCAAACATCATAATATCGCATATCGATATATATATCGCATTTCGATATATATCGCATTTCGATATATATCGCATATCGATATATCGATTTCCTTTTTGTTTCTAATTGCCGATTCCAGCAAAGTGTTAAAATTTGATTAACCAAAATGTAATATTGGATATGTTCAATGGATCATAGATGATCCATTCGACAGAATATACTCTCAATATTATATGAACTTCAGCCACGCATTCTTCCTTATGCAATACACTCTGACTGGAAATCATCACTTTCACCCCTTTGTATCTTCGGAACCGTGCCTATGTTCATCTTGAAATTTTACTGGGATCAATGTTTCATCTAATAGTATTATTTGCCATGAAAAAAAAGTTTGAAATTTGAGGTCCAAAAATTGGACGAAATTTGCCATTACTCTTTATATCGTGCAACGTGAGATAAGAATTTTATCGAGTTTTGGAACTAAAATAAATTTTTTTTATCCGGAACGCTTCTGCGTCTCGTGCGTAGCGCGGAAGAGTACCTTGCGTTGATGTTAAAACTTAAGCTATGCGAATGGATCAAAAACATAAAATGATGTCTCTCTAACAGTGTCCAGGGAACTTCCTTGTCGGGAGAAACGCGGCTGTCACGTTGGAAAGAAACACATAAACGCGCAAAAATGCGGAGCTTGCTCGTGCGAGCGGTGCCTCGACGCATTCCCGTCGAACAATAAAATGCTTTTATAATACTTTGTTATGTAGTCGAGCAACTCGTTATGCCGCCTCGCGCGCGTGTATTACGACCTCTCTTTACTGCCTTAAGTTCGCTCTGTTGTTTACGGCTCGCGACTTTGGGCGACGAAATGCACACTGGGTGTCGATCTATATACTCTTTCCACTTATTATCTTATATCGTCGTCGCTTTCCCGGTTACTCGTAAAAAAATATTCAACGACTCTTGCCGAGGCCGTAAAATTGCGCTCTGTAAGTGAGAAGCTTACTGCGAATTTCCTGTCTTTTAGATCGCAAATCGCACAGCACAAATAACGTTTAATTATTTAACTTGTTCG
This sequence comes from Pseudomyrmex cubaensis, assembly GCA_014825685.1. Taxonomy (NCBI): domain Eukaryota; kingdom Metazoa; phylum Arthropoda; class Insecta; order Hymenoptera; family Formicidae; genus Pseudomyrmex; species Pseudomyrmex cubaensis. Next base: position 92,877 of record QVOA01010930.1, on the reverse strand, counting down.
TATTGCGTTGCGGAAATCGCGTGGGAGTAGGTGTGTACATTGTACATCGTATATGTACTCGGCTTATGTCGAGTAGAGTCTCCCAGGCCGGCAGAAGATCGGCGGATCAATTAAGACATCATTTCCGTTGCGGTTACAATGATACTCCCGTCAAGGCCGGAACACGCGTCCGCACCTTTCGGCATCGCGCTTCTGCGCTTCCACTCGAGCCCAACTCCAGGTTACGAGGCTCACATCCTGGATCGGTCGGTGTTCCTGGTGTTGGTCCGTCAGCGTCGAACGACGACGTGCCGATATATACATGCCCGCGTAAAACGCACAGATACGTGATTATAACAAAACAACGGACGTCCGGACGACGGACAGTCGCACAGGTATCGCTCCACCGTTCCCCTTAGCACGGCGGCCACTCCTCTCACGCACTCACCCTCGCTCTTTTTCCGCCATCACGCCGTCTCTCTCTTGTCCCTCAATTTCTCCCACCGCGCCGGACGGTAGTCCTTTTACCAGTCACCGATCGGATCTCTCTTCGCTTCTCCTCTTTCCCTTCGTTCTCCTCGTCTCTTTCTCCTTCTATCGCGGCAAGAGAACAGAACGAGTCTCCACTTCCTCTGGAAAATTGGAAGCTTCCAGGCGAGACTAGCTGGTCCAGCACACACACGCGCTTCCGGTTATCGCAAATGGTTGTGCGAGATTCTCAATGAGAGATTCTTTTGATATCATTATCAATATAAAATTATAAATATAAAAATTAATATAAAAATCAAACATTTGTCTTCGATTAATTACTTCATTAAGATTTTTTTATCGATATAAAGCGTAACGTCGCTTTCTCTTTTTTTAATTGTACAAATATTAGAAATATATATTAGTTTTTGATATTTTCTGTAAGAGAGAGATAAACAGGTACGTTTTATTAGTTAAAATAACATATATGAAGAACACAGTCTCTCGCGCACATCAGCGTTTCGGAGTTAATCGATCGTAAGAGAGTGATAACGATACGATGAATAATATGTAATTTTTCGTACGGAGTATATCTATGCTTCATCACACATGTGCTTTTGCGGAACAGTTACACGTCGGAGCCGTATCGAAACATTTTTACGTGCACATTTTCCTCCGCGTTCTCTTCGATTTTCAATATCACTTTTCGTCGCTTCGATGTCGGCACAGAGGATAGTATAAACATTACATTGTTTTTTTTTCTGTCGAATACTCGGAATGTATACTTTTGAAACACGATAGGCATGTGTGTTATTTTAAAGTCGATCACCTGTCGCTATATCCAGTGCGGCGGAGAAATATGATATAATGAAGCACACATAAATGATGAACACAAAAAAATGTCAAATTACGCTAATAAATGAGGGTTCTGTCGCGCACATCGTCGGACGTATCATCGCCCATCGGTCGCGTTTTTCCTCTCGAGAACGGAAGGAACGTGGGCCCATTTCCTCCGTGAAAGTGGAAGCTTCCACTAAGGATACTTGGTCCAGTGGACACGCACTTCCTGTCACTATTTGTCGCGCTTCGAGGACTTTGTGCTGAAAATTATATTGCCGTTCGGCCATTTACAGCGGCACAATGTGTGTCGCGGCGACACGCCTAACATAATGTACCAAGAATACACAATAAGTGTTAACGATCGTCAGCGAGCGAAATCGTTTGCACTAATTAACTCCTGTGCTCTCGCAACGTGCGACTAACTTTGAATTGCTATTAACACGAATGTGTTAAAAATAAAAATAAAAACAATATGTTGTTGCGCGCTAATTGCTAGTTTGTTATTGCAGCGAGATTTTGCAAGGCGCGGTTGCTTTGAAACTGCGCGTTTCTCTCATTCTCTGAATAACAAGAATTTCTTAGCAAGAACGCGCGAGGATGGCTAATAAAGCTACCACATGTAGACGACGCGAGAAAAAAGACAATTCCCGCTTCACGCTACTCGAGCGCGTCGCGCTTTCCTTAATTCACGTTCTCTCACCCGTCTCCTTTTTCTTCGGTTCTTGGGCGCGAAAAAGGACAGAATCGAAAAGAGGAGATGGTGTAAAAAGCGCGCCTCCTCTCGGACGTATTCACAGCGACATCCGCTTTCTTGAATTCCTGAAGGTGTCTCCAACCCCTCCGTTTTCTTTCACTTCGTGGCGCGTGACGAGCGCGGGGGGTGAGAAGGTTCTACGTCTCGTTGCACGGGTGCTACTTTTGTCCGCTCGTGTCTCCGCACCTTCGGGGTTCCTCTTCACCGTTTCTCCTTTTTTAGTCTTTTTTTTTGCCCAGGTAACGAAGAACGGTGCATGCAATTCGGGAAGAAAAGCGGAGGGAAAACACTGCAAAGACTCTGCGCTCTCGCCGTGCTCCTCGCAGCGTCATGAAGAGCAACGCGCGCATATACGTAGAATATATATATATACCTACGAGACAGTGCACAACTTGTGGAAAGGAATGAGAGACAGTGGGAAGAGGCGAGCGGGGGGCGGGTAGTACGCGAGAGTGTTTTCTCGCCATTGTCCAACGCGCATCAAGAACAAGAAAAGCTCTTCCGACGACAAGCAAACGTGCTCTCGGCATTACCGCGGGAGTTGGAGATTTCCAACGGGCTGCCTCCTACCACCGTGCGCTTCTTGTATCGTCCTTCTCTCCATTTATGACGTAAGTAGCACGCTGCACTGTGATTTCTGTAAGTAGCACTCCGTCCGATAGTTAGCTCTCGGAGGGAATGGGAGGAGAACGTACCGACTTCTTTGTGCCTCTCATTCGGCGGAGGCTTCTTTTCCGTCGAGAGGGCGAAAGACGAGGATCGTTGTCGGAAATTGTTCAATAGAAAGCTGCAACTTCCGACCGCCTGCATCTCCTGTGCTTTTGCGCGACACGAGGCTCCTTCCATCGAGAGGATACGCGTGCATCCTCTCCTTCTCGTTCGCGATTTGCCAATCGCGAGGACTGAGAAAAGTATTAACGAGGGACTTTTGTCGTAGTGACAAAGGACAAACAAATGTATGAACGAATTAATTGATAGGATAAACGCGAAGGGCATGTAAAAGCCGCGCGGGAATGAAGAGATAGTATAATTCATCGATGATAAATCGATTTACGAACACTCGCACGCCTTACGTCGTGTTTTACTACGTGTCCGATCAACCGATTACCTTTTTAATGTACTTTTTAGTTTTGTTAATTAAACTTCATGAGACAAATTATACGATCTCTATAATATATTATTTACTGCTGTTAAACAAGTTTCTCGCTTCTCTGTGTGTGCGTGGATCGACTCTGATTTCGTAAAAATAACCGTGACAAACTAGACTGAAGACACGTGAAATTTTATCGTACAGTAAGTTTCCATCAAAGAGATTTGAGGTTTTGATATTCACTCGGTGGGAAGGAAACGCCATCCGATAAAAGATGTCGCGCAGAAGCGGCGCATATGAAGTACGCGTATATCAGTAGGGAGAAGATGGGAGAGAGACATAAGATGCGGTAAGGGAACGGGATGTTGGCTGAAGAAGTGGGATCAAGCTCTCGAAAGCTCGTTAGCGTTAGCGGCTAAGGGATTATCTCGACCTGTATACGAGGTCGACGAAAGTACACTCTTCTGTGACTAACATCTTGTGATAAAGTGGCGAAAGAATAAAGTTTGCATCGTTGTAGATGCCGCTGAGACTTCTTTTTCTTCTTCTTCTTCTTCTTCTTCTTCTTCTTCTCGAAGGCAGGGCCGAAGGAAGAGTAAAAAGAAGAAAGAATGAGAATAACGTTAAGATGGTAAAGCACTCTCGCAAATGATGACTCCACTTGAATCTCAACCGCCTATGTCTGAAAACGCGCAAGAAACATTGGAATGCCGATGCAGCATCTGTCTTGCAAAAGGTGCACAAACTACCTTTGAAGAAATATCCGCTTCGAAGAAAAAAAATTGAAGCAGTATTGACGAATGTTATAAATAATATAAACGTATAAAAGAGACGGATGTATTATTGTGACAGTAACAAAGTGTTTTGCGCGGGCCATTTTCTAACATTCCGACGTAATTATCGTATTTTTCCGCGATGGCTAGTAAGTTAGTTCGATAAAGGAAAATGGAACGTCGATGTACATGGGCAAGTTTCGTCTCTCTGCAACGTTGCTCCTTTCTAGTCCCATTAAACGCAATTACGTGTCGTCTCTAACGATGTTCGATCGGGCCGGCTAGCACAACCGTCGGTGCAGAGACAGAGTAAACCGGAAAAGGAAAGAGAACGGTTTGGTCGAGGGATAGTGAATAAGAGGCTGCAATGGAAAATGCAGGAAGAAGGGCACGGAAGACATTCGCGGAACGAAGGAAAGGGAGGAAAGAAAATACGAGGGTGAGCCCACGAGCGTAGACGTATTGAGGGGCCGAGTTTTCGGAATCTTCCCTTCGTACCCTTTATCCCTGCACGGAGTATTGCTTGAGGAGCCTTGAGTGCGCCGAGGGTGCGTGCATTGTACGGCGTCCATCTTATATGCATCACCCACCCATCACCATCCTCCTCAGAGTCAACCCCGTCCACCTTATACTTGCACTCTTTGTTCTGCGTGAACCCCTTCGTCCTGGCCCTCGTCCTCCTTCAATTCCTGCTTCGTGTATACGCTCGTACGATTTCGCACCCCTTCGTATATCCGCGGAGCACCGGAGGGATCGGCTGTTGATAAAGAGATAGAGAGAGAGAGAAAGAGAGAAAACGATGAAGATACGGAGAGAACATGGAGTAAAAAGAAGCACGAGAGGAAAGAAGACAAGGCAAGCACGAAATCTCGAGGACGAAGGGGGCTACTGCAGTCTGCACTTAAAGGTTGGGGAATATTTTAAGAAAAGTCGATTCAAGAGAGAGGAGAGAAAGTGAGTCATTATTTTTTCTCTACGCTTGGCACTGAACTTGTTAGTAATTACATGCTTAAAATGACAAAGTGTTAAAAAGTTATTCAGATTAAATATATTAAACAGATTAAATATAGTAAATAAATATATCAATATTAAAGAATGTCGAAAATTATATTTATCAAAAGTTCGGTTTATCAAAATTTTTCACTTAAATTTCTCTTTAATTTCTCTCGATGTTCTTCGTAATCATGCCACATGTCAGAAGTTGAATTCGAAATACTAGGAGTCAGCGTGGTGGATTGTGATTAAGAGAGTCATAATGAAAGAAATCTGCAACGCAAGAAGCGTTTCTCCACCGCTCTGCGGAACCCACCATCTTGGTATCCAGCGCCAGTGAAAAATGAAATCTTTGTTCCGCAAACCCGAGCGTATAGGTAGATAGGTAGGTGAAAGAGCGGGGAAGAGTGAAAACTAAGAGCTGATGCTCTCGTCCCGAGTTCCAGTTTGGGGCGCGAGTGAGGCGAGGGGAATGCGCGCGGGGGGAAAAGCTGTAATCGGAATAGATAGAGACTTTCCTAGAGACAAGCCAAGGAGAATGGGCCATTCATACATGGGTACCGAGTGACTTCGTGGTTGGAGGACTGCGCGGGATTGTAATACGTCTCCGGCTCCGTCGTGGAGATTACGTCCCCGTGTGTCCCGCGGGGCTGCAATATCTTGCATTCCCTTCCCTCGGGGTCCACCAGCTACCTCCGTCCTCCCAGGCCCCCTCCGCTACCTACGTTTCCTGTCGCTCTTCTGCGCCTCTTCCGTCTCCGCCACTCCATCCGTTCACTTCGTTCTCGTCGTCGTCGTCGTCGTCGTCGTGATTCTCGAAAGAGGAAAGAAGAAAATTCGAGATGACTGTGGATGTTGGTCGGGAAGCGTTTTGATGGTGGTGGTGAGAGACCACGAGAGAGCCTAGGGTCGGTTGGGAACGAGGAGTGAGAGGCGGGAAAAACTGCATCCGTTCGAATCACATCCGCGAACGCCATCGGGTCTTAAGAAATCAATTAAACGGAGAGAAGCCTGCCGCGGAGGGAGATAGCAGATCCGAAGGGTAGAAGGAGTTAAAGAAAGAGAGAACGAGTGCGCTGGGGTTGGGTGGGCCTCCGAGCAGACTGCTCTGTCAAGTGGATGAAGCGGGGAAAGACGAAAAGACAGACGGCGAAAGACGGAACTTGCAGTAATCAGGGGATCTCCAGATATATACATATATATTTTCCTTCCAACTCGTTTCTTCTTTTCTCCTCATCTATTTCGTCGCCTGCGATCGTATTTCTTGTCCCGCTTTTCACCACATCTTGTAGTTTTTATCTTTTACGAGAAATTCATCAAGTGCATATTTTACAAAAAAAACCGCAAAACTTTAAATAAGATCTTTTTTAATATGAAGAATAATAAGAAAAAAACAATATATTAAAGCAATCAAAGATATAATAATACTATATTTCTTTCAAAAGTAAAATATAGTTTATTTGCTAAAATGTAAAACTTGGCGCATTCTTTACAGCTCTCCTCGAGTTTCGTATACTTTTTCTCTATTAAATGCGAAGCTCGTTAATAAAGATTCGATCGGCATCGAAGAATCGGTGAGAAGAATTTTTGCATACTAGCACTTGAGAGAATGTGGAAGGGCGGAAAGAAATGATAGAGATAGCGAGATCGTGGCGAAAGAAGTGCTGGCAAAAATAACTGAATAAAATATCGCGGGGGAGGAACGACGGTGGTCTCCGGTGGGGCTAGAAGAAGGATGAGGATTGTGGTCGAAGAGCATGCAGGGAAGCGAGGCGGACGAAAAGGGATAAAAAGTAAGGGGTTGCCCACCCTAACCAACCGCGTCTAGTAAGAAGCATTGGAATCGATATCATTGCAACGTGGGCTCCTCCATCCAGTCTACTCTACCTCCGCCGCCCGCAACCTTCTCCGCCCGTCATCAAGCCCGACTCTTAACTCTTTCCTTCTCCTTCTCCCTTACGCGAATTCTCATTGCTGGTGGAGGTCGTCGAGTCGGTGGCCGACTCCTCAGACCCTCTCATTTCTCTTTCTCTCTCTACCTTTAACCGCTTCTCCACTCGACCTATGTCTCCTTCTTTTTCTCTTATCGTGTCTTCTTTTTCTATTCCGCACGAACTCGTCTTGCTTCGAATCAAAGCTCGTTTTCGCTATTAAGAAGATTCCGCGTCGTGAAACCGTTTAATATCCCCGTTAGATTATCAGACGGAAACGTTCGCAATACTATGTGTAAGTGATGTTCCCTACCATGATATCATCTCTCATCCCGAATAAATTTCTCGAAAATTGTGTAATATCTTATTTTGTCAGTCGCTACGCAAAATCACATTGTCAAGAATCATTAATTTTATTTGTCATATTTATTATCTATTGCGTATAGATATCTATTGTATATTATTACATTTATAATAAAATAGTTTCTAGTATTGAACAACAATCATATGTTGTGAGATAAACAATGAAGTCTATTAGCGAACGTTCAATTCTGGTGTACGTTTTAAAATATTCAAGCGGTCCGATAAATCCAGCAGTTTAACGAGCTCAAGCGTTTGGAGTTTCGAGACGAAGTTAGAGACTCGCAAGTTGTCGACGAACGAATCGTCGAATACACCCCATCGAAACCCCATTCGACTGAAGGACGGTGAGTTTTAAGTCGCGCTCGCAAGAAGGGCACTAGACGATGCCGAAAGGATGCGGTCGAAAGAGACGAGAAAAACGAGCGAATACGTTCAGCCTTCGTCGAAGTGAAACAAACGACGAAGATAAGTAGGATAAAACGAAATATGGGCGAAGGAAAAAGTCACAATTAAGAGCGTCCGTTCGGCAAACTTTATAAATGAAATGCAAAATTCGACGCGCGGGAAAGACATTGACCCGCTATTTATAAACGTCACGAATTCTTTCTCTCTCTCCCCCTTTTTCTCTTCCGCTCCGGAAATTATTGGTACGATCATAACGATTTACCGACAAAAAACAATCAAGTAGTTTCCGTGTACTTAGGCACAATTAATTACATTGTAAAAAGCTATTAAAATATTTTTTTAATATTCTCTCTCTGACATTATATTATAATATATATTTTATTATTATATTTCAATATTTTTCCTAGCGTGTATTCAAACCTCAATATGTATAAATTATCACTGTTATATTTGTTATGCATCCACAAGTTATACAAATGGATTTCCCGACGATGGATGATTGCTCCGATTCTTTCGACTCGCATTTCCGTAAGTGCGAAACCGCATCATCGATCGACAAAATTAACTCCATGAGCGGCGAAAGGTCAAGGGGTTCGACGAAACTGCTGTGCACGTGCACCCCTATTTAAGCTAACATTCGGCCAAATGCATTGTACCAGCACATACGTTTCCTGCGTTTTGGAGCACAGGTCGCCGCTAATAAGCCTTTGGCGGGTAGAAATGGGCAAAACTGTTCGTGTAACGGAACTTTTTAAACACGGCAATTTAGCAAAGCTGGCCGTGTGCACCGCGACGTCAGTTTTCGAGGACCTTTAAAACTTATTCCCGTGGCAGTGCTTTTTTTTCCAACTCTCGCGATACATGCAAAACGCAAATACGAGCACGTTAAAGAATTTATCGACGATTAATGCGCCTTTTTCGCGCGGGAAAGCTTCGTTTCGAGAAGTGCTTTTTCAGCTCTTACTTTCGGCGCAAGGAAGCAGATCAGCCTCCGTAACGATGAAGCAAGATAATAAAATTCAAATGAAGAAATAAATAAGCAAGTAGGGACAATCCTTGGAGCAAGCTCTCTCACTGGAGGGCGTACGCATCGGACTCGGTTGGGGTAGTTTTCTGCCCTCTTACGTGCTTGATGCAACCCTCGTTTCGACGGAAACCAACTCTACATATATATATCGTTGAAAAGCACACAGCGCGATGCTAAGACTTTAAAGAAGACGGATAAAAAAAAGCTGGAGAAAACATTTTCGCTTCTCGTTTCTTATAAAGTTAAATCGCAAAAAAATCGCAAAACTTTTAATCGAGATCATGTAATTTAATACATTACACTGAAGAGAAAGAGAGAGAGAGAGAGAGAATTTCTGCTCAAATAAAGTTCGTTAATTATACAAACCGCACAATCATTTATTGCTTTTATTCAGTGTAAATTGTCGCCGTCACTGCTAGACTCAATGTAAATAACATAAATAACAATTGCAAGCACATCGGTGAATAGCACATTACATAATATTGTGCGAGTCGTGAAGCGCAAGGTTCGAATGGCTCATCACCACGTACATGTGTTCCGAAAGCTTATCAAAGCTTGCATGTGTTCCATTCGGGGATTCGCACGCACGGCTCACCCCCTTCGACCCACGTGAGCCGGTATATCTTCCAAAGCCCTAACCTTCTCTCCTTCTCCGCCCTCCCGTTATGTCCCTCCTGCTCCTCGGTTCAATTTAAACTTTACCCCTGCCAAGCCAAAAGCCGCATTAAGATTTTTTAAGGTTATACGAGGAGCTATATCGCGCGGTGATTTGGCACATCTACTCGAGAGGTTTCGTGCACGTTACTCACCGTATTCGTCACAATGAGGAAATAGCGTTACTTTTTCTGTGAATATTTTCGCACTTCCGTTTATTCACGCATATTTACGTTAAACGAATTTTTGTTAATTTTAAAGTTGTATATTCTTTTTATTTATAATTTAATAATATATTATAAAATTAATCATGTGTTTTTCTGATAAATAGAAATTCTTTGTTGCCAATATTAAGATATTTTATAATTTTTCATAAATATAAATATGTAGATTTGTAATGACACAAAATCCGGTTAATGAGAAGCACTCTCTCTTTCTCTCTCGCCCTAGGATAGTGTTTTCCGTGGGAGAACCATCTCCCTTCTGCCTGCACCGCCGCTCCGCCGTCACGCCTTAACCCAACCTACCCCAAATCCGTACGAGGGAAGTTTCAACTCCAATTTGCCATTTCGTGACTGCAGCAAATCTTGCATTTTTCTTTCCCGAACAAACGTCTATCATTCTATCACGAACCGCGAAACTTTTGTTCCCGTGTCTCGTCCCACCTTCCGCCTTCCACCTTGCGTGGATTGGCCCGTATCATCCGATATTTCCTTCGACCGAGATATATTCTTGCCGTGCGAGAAACTACAAGCTATAATTAGCTGCGTTTCCGCCGTGATCGATCCGTGTGAGAGCTCTTGTCATTTCTTTTTGTCTTTCACTGATTTTTCATGAAACATGTGTCGCGTGTCAAAGATATTACGTGTCACAGAGACACTTCAACCAGCAATAGAATTAATTCAATCGTAACATGATCCTCTTAATGAAAGATTCAAAGTTAATGAATTGAACATGAAAAAAGCTATGTCCAATCGAATCATTCAGTAGGTTGTACTCGTCAGACTCGTCAGATGAACACGCTAATCGAAACTAAACTGTGAATACCGCTGTTGAACACTAACTCGAGAGAGGATGATGAGCGACACGAGAAATTGAAGGGAACGGGAAGGAGTAGGATTTTCATTGGATAGACGAACGGATAATGACAGGAAGATGAACGAAAAGAGGTGAGCGCGGAATACACAGGAATATAGAAGAGAGACAGGAAGTGGAGCTGCTGGCTGGTCGTTAGCCAGTTGGCTAATTTCCAGTAGAAATCATGAAAGCAGGGCCTACGCGAGGGCAGAAGCCAAGGGTGACTCCGGTCATTCGATGATGCACTCTGCCAACGTCCATCCACAGTCGACAATGATCCCGCTCCCCTTTCGGCCCATTCAATGACCGCGCATCAGTAGCTTGTTCACCGTGGACGGACCGGCGTAGCGTACTGAAGCTTTTCGATGATTCTCTTGCCAGTACTCGCATCGCTACGCTGCCGTGCAAACTTTCAAGCGTAGGCCCTCGATTGGGGTAGGTTAGGTCGGGTTAAAACTCGCTCGCTCGCAACCTCCTTCCCTCACCTGTTCACATCGCCCTTTTTCTTGGCCTTCACCCGAGTCGTCCTTGTTAACCGACACTTTTACACATTTGCACGTATAGTAGTTTTTTGCCGCCTCTGTTGTGTTCGATATTAAATTGTACCTCAAAGTGCGATTAAACATTTCGATGTTGAATAATTCTTTAATTAAAATTTATGGCATGTAAACACGTTCCACGCGCGCACATTAAACTTTAATTTACGAGATTGTCCAAACACTAACATTTTCTATCATTTTTTTTTTTTTTTTTCAACGATTATGACCCACAATATCGTGCAGTAGAAAGACATTTGCGAGAAAAAAACTCGTCCGGAAGAAGAAAGTGGAGCGGCGGTCGCGAGGGACAAGAAAACGCAGTCGAGCAGAGAAGTGACACAAGGAAGCGGAATATCTGGAGCGCAAAGTGCGAAGAGTTTCCACGAGTCGCGCTTTCCGTTACTTGAATAGACACGACGAATATATACCACCACCGCTGAGGGGTTCGCCTCGAGACTGAGGTGTGGGAGGACTGAAATTTCGCGGCGCCGCCGGCGGAAGTTTTGTCGCGAGTCGACGACGCCGACGACGTCATCGCGCGCGTCGGCATCGCGACGACACTTGTCCGCTCGCGCTTAGAAACCCGTACACATTGTAAGGCTTTCTTAATGACGGAAGAAATTCTATCATACACACATCCGTTTAGAACGCCTCGGTGCAGGGAGAGCGTTTTGTCCCCGGGGGTATGCAGAAGCTAAGGATCGCACGAGGAAACGCGGACGGGGAGCATCATTAACGACCGTGACGGCGTGTCATTGGCGTTGAACTGCTCCTGGCTTGCACGAGGAAATACTTCGGGTGACAAGGGAGGTGCAACGGGATATCCCGATGGGACCGCACCACCACGTACGTTTAGAGCGACTTCGAAACTTGCGCGTGTTAGTCAATCCCTTTTATGCTTCTAAATACAGATGTGAAGTTTTTGCATAAAAATGTCGAGCCAAAACTCGACTGATTTAATGAAATGGAAACTAACGTTTAATAATATATTTAAATCATTTGTGTGCATTTAAAGATTAAAAGAAATGCGTTTTTATGTGTTTTTTAGCGATAATTAATAGATGTATCAATAAAAAGAAGAAAAAATAAAGAAATGAACGTTAATTAGTTTTATAAGAGCAACAAAACTACATGCATATTTTTTAAATGTTTAAAATATTTAATTAAATTATTATATGTAATGTTTGTAATGTTAATAATTGTACCATAATTATTTAAACAACTGCTTAAAGAAGAAAGCACGCCATAATATATGAAAGTAGTTGAGTTAAAGAGTTGCGATATTATCGCGGATTTAATGGTAATGCATCATCGGTGCATATTGCGTTTTATTACAGATAAAAGCGGAATTTCCGCGCGATAAACAATTTACATGCACACGTTTTATACGGAACGAAACAAAACATGACTGGTCAACAAAATTATTTACATAATCTACATTACGCGCTTTGTTAAATAAAATTATTTCGCACGCTTCTCGTAGCGTATTAAAACTGACCAATTATTTGTATTTATTTCGGGTTTAACGCACGTGACATTATAAACGTTTTGTCTATACGCGATACCACATTACCCGCTGTTTACACGTTATCGCCGCGTTATTTTAATTGCTCCTGAATCACGATGTTTCAAAAGTCAGAGATTTCACACCGAAACGATGTTACATCGATGCTACATCTTTTTTCGTAATACAAAAAATACAGAATGGAAAAAAAATTACAGAAGCGTGATAAAAAAATGCTTGTTTTACCTACAACATCGGCTTTGATCTCCAACGTCGATTTGATATCGCGCCGTCCACATCTCGATACGATTCTTCTCAAGACATTCAACGAAAAAATATTCGGGAAAATAGAGACAAAAAGAAAGGAGAGAAAAACCGCGCGGCGATGCCGGCAAAGCCGCGTACGTTCGGCGTCTACCAATCGCGAAGCTGCCGAATCCGCGAAAAGAGGGCAGAGCTGACCGTTGAGCGAATGTACGTAAAATCATCCACCGTCATCGATTCCCTCCCGTCGTCCACCCTTTTGTGGGTGGACCACGAGGGGGAGGCGGGTGGAATAGAGGGTGTGGGTTGTAAAGGGGGTGGTGGAGGAGAAGGGGTCGGGTTGCTGGTTTTCCGGCCGTCGGCCCTCGGTACACCGGCCGTCCCTCGGCGCACCCTGCTTCGTAGTTTGCACCCTTCACCTCCCGGGCCTCTCTAGCCGCCCCGAGGTCATCAAACACCCGACGTCAGCCTGGCCGGAGGTGGATGGGCTTGGAACCGGCCATTTTTTGTCTGGCCAGTCAGTGAGTCCCAGGGATCAGTGAATGCGCGCGGGGGCAGTTGTTGGACGCGGGCAGGGGGCGAGAGCAGTGTAGATGCAGGGGTGAGTGCAGCAACCATCGATCAGCCTCGAGGCTGGACCGCGCAATGATTTTTACCCCTTTGTCCCACCGTTTCCTCTCCTCCCCGCCCGATTGCCCCACGGGCCATGTTCACTATAGTTGAGCTCACATAGGAGAAGGACCGGCGTGTCTGCGTGCACACACGCGGTGCAGGTACGCGTCGCGTATGCAACGCACGAACACACGAGCAGTGCCTAAGCGACACACACACGCGCATTACACGGACGCGGTGCATCTATAACTTTTTCTCGTCGTCCCTCTCTCTTTCTTTTCTCCTTCTCCCCCGTGTCCTGTCTCATTCTCTCTCTTTCTCTCTCGTCCACTCGTCTCTCTCGTTCGTCTCTCTGTCTCTCTCTTTCTCTTTTCCTCTCGTCCTCTCGTTTTTTTCTTTCTCTCTTCCTCTCGTTCTCTCTTTGCCTTTTTTCCTCTCGCCTGCTCGCTCTCGCTGGTTCTGGTATCACGGAAACACGGTTCCTCTTTCTCTTTCTCGTTTCGAAACCTGCCAGAGGCCGCCTGGCCACGCCCTCCACCCCCGACGGCCCCCAGCCTCCTCCTGCTGCTGCCCTCGTCCGTCACGAACCATCCTCGCCCATCCACCCCCTTTTTCACCTCCCGCCTTCTGCCACGCAACATCCGTACGAGCCTGGACCGGCCAGCGCGCTTTTTTGCATTATCTCGTTTTTGCAAAAATATGCGGACGCTAATCCGCAGGGCTAATTCGTTCTCCGGCGTCGACCAGCGCGCACATACAGCCTACCCTTTCCCTACCATTTCTACCGCTGCGTTGCTTGTCCGCCACTACGTTGGACGCGTTGCAACTCTCGTTAGGATGTCTGCTGAGGATAATTCATGGCGAATTATGAAGCTGCGAGCACGATTCGGCGCAAAGCCGCGATGTTTCTCGTCATTTTCAATTTTCCAACTTCCACGGTTCTTCTGCGAATTTTCGGTCCGTCGGTCCGTAAATCAGACAGAACAAGACTCGTCATATTTTCAGATTACATGAGGGAATCAATCGCTCGATGGATTATGTCTGAATTCATATATATACGTTAAATTGTCAAGAGACTAATCCCGATATCGATTGCGTTTTTAGATATAATGGATTTTTCAACCTGCAGGCGTCAAAAATATTACGTACGGAAGCATAACACACATTTGCGCCGTAATATAATATTCCGCGTATCGCATGACGATATGTGATTTATTAACAAGCTGCATGCGTTGTACGTATACGTATATACGTAGGTGCCGTCAAAAAATAATGACACGCCGCGGAAACTTGAAAGGGCGAGACGAGTATTAAACACACGTCAGAATTTATTATCTTTTTTCGAATCGTCATGCGCGCGCGCGCATATTCGGCTAATTACGCGCATTAGTCGGCCGCTATAAAGGACGGTGGGGGTGGTACCCGTTAAATCCTCTCCTTGAATCCGATAATATCGCTATCCTGCGCCGATGCTGTTAAACACGAGCTGGCGAGGCTTACGGACGGGAAGTTGCTGCTTCTCTCCCGGTGATACGCGGATAATAATAATAAGTGCCGTCCGGCGGAGAGAGTTCCGCTCTGCGCTGAAAATGATTTTTCATCGCTACTCTCGAATTCTCTCTTTATTCCCTCGTAATCCGAGTCTCGCGTACGTCACACACATATCTGAGTCGTGACGGGGCTATGCTGTTCTCTTCGCGTTTCACCTCTCTTTCTCTCTCTCTCTCTCTCTCTCTCTCTCTCTCTTTCTCCCCCTCTCTCTTTCTCTTTCTCTCTTTCCTTGTTTCTCCCCCTATCTGCTATCTACCCTGCTTCCCCTTTTTCCGTTTTTCTACGAGGAAAGAGAAGCGACGGATAGAAGCAAACGGACGGACGGGCGGACGGACATACGGAGGGAAAGAGGATGGACGAGGAAGAGTTAAAAAAAAAATAAAAAAAATAAGCGGTAACATGACATCTGTTCTTTCGTTCGTTCGCCGGCTTGCGCCGCGAGTCGCGATCACGAAAAGCGATTATTTCATACATTCAACCAGACGGATTGTGCATTATGCAGAAATGCGGAACGGCGCGCGCGCTAGATCTATCGGGAGTGGAGACGCGGAGAGGAATTTCCCGCGACCAGAGCGTGTGCACGCGCGCAAAACTGCCGGACACGCATCGTCGCATGCGAAACGATATGGGAAGCGCGAGAATGTCTCGCGTGGAAAATGCGCCGCATCGCCTCGAGCGTCGAACCGTTCAGATATTCTCGTACGCGCGAGAAGTGACGTACATAACATAGATAGAAACTCGGCTTACATAGTATTTTCCTCAAAGGTGTACTTTACACGGTCTTGGGATATAGAAAGTTATAAATGCGAAACAATAATTGGTTTCGCCGAAGTAAACGTCTTCGTGGCGACTTACACGACTCGGGAAACAAACTATCGCACGTGTTCTTTCGCTCACGATGAAGGAAGTGTTTGCAAAGCGCGAACGAATTGATTGACGAACTAAAGTTCTCATCTTTCCGCTGGTGTTATTTTTGAAAAGTATGTTACATCATTATTACGTGCGATAGATATTAATTAAACAGTCGGAACGGAAGTAAATTGGATTTGTGGACGTGACGAAAACTCATTGCGCCTGTGAAGAGACCAATTTCTCGCGGACGTCCCTTGGCATGTAAAATTCACGACGGGATTCCGGATCTGTCTGCGAGGACGTAAGCTAGTGTGGGTAATCGACGTTCGATCGAAACGAATGGAAAGAGAGTTTCTTTCTCTCTCTGATCGGTTCGTCCGCAGCGGGTGGCGGCGCAACCTCGGCGCGGCTGGAACAAATCCTGGTAAAAATTAGGCACTAACGAGAAGGGAAATGCATTAGCAACGTTTTGAATCATTCAGAGTCCGCTCGTGTTTTACGTAGGAATGCGAACGTATTAGCCATTGCGAATCTTCGATGGGAATAGATATATGCGCTACACGCGAATATTTCGCGATCAAAGTTATCAGATAATTCTTAAGTAAAAAAATATTTATTATATACAAAGAAAGAGATTGCATTGTATCTGAGTAAATCACGTCAGCGACTTTTTATATATACCTAACTATTATCCACGAGGATCACGTGGATGATGCTTAAATAAACACCGTAATTATTTTACGCACTACCTGTCATTACGGTTCCAGGAGGAAAGCGCGAAGTTAGACCCTAACGGTGTTTTCGTGTAGGGTTCTTTTGGGGTGTGTTCGACGGGAGCCTCGCGTGGCAGCCACGTGTCAAAATGGTCCAATTTGCCAAGCGGCAGTTATGTTCTCCAATTAAAACGATAACTGTTTTCTTTTCATCATTTCCTCGATACACGAAGAGAGAGAGAGTAGGACTGCAGTTTTTGAATCTAAGAAAACAGAATTAGAACGCGTTCTTACGCGTTTGACTCTAACAGTTTGGAAATTCGAAGGCTTTTGAAAAGAAATTTTCCACTTGTATCCCGTTTTTTTTTTTTTTTTTTTAAATACATAACAGGCGGCAAACGCCTTAACGTGTGGGAGCTGTCAGCTGCGAGGGAGGTTAGATTAATTTTTCCAAGTGGCATCTTGACGGAAGCTGAAATGTTAATTGACAACAGCTCGGATATGCCCGAGATCTCGAGATCAATACTGCGATATAATCAACTTTAACTCGAACAAAACGATGCTATTATTACGTTTACTTATTCTTAATTACCTCTTCTTCTCTTTCTTCGCGTACTTATGTACTATATGTACTCTGTAGTACATATTTCTGTATTACACTACAAAAGATTCTTTTCTAATAAACCGATATATCCCGAATGCACTTAAAGATCACTCTGCGAGCGAACAGTTTAATAGGATTTCGCGTATTTCTCTCCCGTCCGCTCGTCCGTTCGGTTGTTGCTTTCCACCGCCGCTGCAATTACTGAAAATTGCATTCGCGTTGAATTATATCGAAAAAGAGAGAGAATTCAGGGCTAATCGAGTTATATGATGAAAACCACTGGCGGTCAGCTAGCTTATCGTCGGGGTTTGCATTCTGCATCCCGAAGCCAGAGCAGTCCGCGGAAGGGTTGAAATAAATCGCGATGGTACGTTCGCGCTAACTTCGATGCAATTCCGTATTTTATATCCTCGCGTCGCGACGTTGAAAATTCGACTAAATAAAAATACAGTCAGTACTCAACCAATATATTTCGCTCTTCGATCTGTTGGTGCAACGTGTTGCGCATTAATTGAATTACCGTAAGTATTTTTTGGCATCAATGGAACATGTGCAGAACGATACTTTATCGTCGCAGTAAATGTGTCGTACGATATTGTCTCATGTCACGAAACGTAATAAATCAGAAAACTGCGCGCTCTTTTATTACTTTCTATTCTGATTATTTCAATAGAAATCTTGTACTTTTTCGATCTATTTTCTTTACAAATAAATACATATTTATAATACACACACACATATGTACAGATTTGTGTGTATCTCTTAATTCTTTGTATCGTTTTTATCAGCCTACGCCTTCCGAACAATTATGACAGAAGAAGTCTTTCATCCACAAAGTTACATGGTGAGTGATTAGACAGACAGATTTACTATGATACACGGTCAACGTTCCCCGTTCGACATCGAATTCGCGCCGTCTGCTCGATCGATATCGATTGTGCTCGGTACGAAAACAAACGCGTGTCGCGAGACCGGAAGTTAGCTTGCAGCTACTAAAGCTCCGTACAAAAGTTTATGAGTTGTATACAGGATGTGTATGTATAGGGGGTTGAGTGGGTGGCGGTCGGAAAGGGCGGCGAAAGGGGGTAGTTCGGCAATGTGGTGGTTCACGGTGAGCAGTGGGGGATTGAAATGGTGGACTCAGGAGGGTGAGACAGCGGGTGAGGAGGGACGCGCAGCGGCAGCAGCATTCGAGGAGGAAGATAGGCGCGGGCGAGCTTTGATGTACGAGCTTACGCCGCGGAAAGAGAAAAAGAGGGTGAGAGAGACAGAGAGCGAGTGCGAGAGAGGAAGGGACAAAATTTTCGCCGGCAAAGGGATGAAATACGATTTTATTTGCCGCTGGGGCGCGCAGCTATCCTCGATGGGGTTGGCAGTCCAACTACGGTCCGGTACCGTCCGCTGGTCCGGTATAATGAATAAACTTGCGACTTTCCGCTGAGAGAAAGATCGACCGTGCCCTCTCTAAAAGAAACCCGTAATTATTCCTGTACACAAATCTCCGTTTCGTTCCGGTCAATCACCAACTACGTGATAAAACGCGATACATAAACGCAGATACGAAAATATTATCAATTATTATCAATTTCTTAAGAGAGTTTTCCTGACATTATAAATGTTTCAATATTTCTATTACCGATTTGTACGTCTCCTTAAATCTTTACTTAAAGCCCGATTGTAATTTCTATGTAATATGCTTATAATTTCGCGCAAGATATTCAAAGTTTCAGTAGCTAATGTTACACGAAGCGAGAATGAAAGTATTTTAAAATGCTGCGTGCACCGTAACATCCCCGACGTATTTTCGACGAGACGACGAGATTAAAAATGCAACCGGTAGGCGAGCTGCGTCCATTTCCGGGCGTTGCATCCTCCGCCGTTGCATCACCTCGCGACGTAATTCGGCGGCTCGACCGTCACTTTACGAGGAAATTTGCATTAGCCCAGGGCCCTTTTGAAATAAAAGGCCAACGAAAAAGGTGGAAAGGGTGAAACAGCAAGAGGGACGATAGAGCGAGGGAAAGAGAAAAATGGAACCGGAGAGCCGGATGCAAGCAGAAAGGAGATAGAAACGCGTATGTGCAACGAAAGGTGTTCGTCTAACTCGAGCGCATGCGCTTCTACATGCACCCACTCCTTCCCCCTCGCTCCAACATCCCCTCTTGCGCTCTCTTTCTCTTCCCTTCTCTTTCTCTCTCTCTCTCTCTCTCTCTCACTCTTACACATACACATACTCTCTCTCTCTCTCTTTCTTTCTTTTTCTCTCATTTCGTCGTTGCTCTCTGTCTGTTGCATGTAAGCGCCAGTGAGATTTATCTTCCGATGCGAGAACGCGAAACGCGGAATCTGCATGCGTGCATGTGAGATGCACGTATGCGGCCGCGTGTGCGTGCACGAGAACCCCGCGGAGAGACTCGAATGTCCAGTCCAATGTTGGAGAGAACGGGAGAAAGAGAGAAAGAGGAAGAGAGGGAAGCAGCAGGGTCAGATAGGCCGAAGGAAGGGAGACGGAGAAATGCGATGTAGAAAAGCGTGGGAGAAAGACGGCTTCGAGTCTGTTTCTCCTGACCGTGGAATGGCGAGTTGGACGAGGAACGAAAAGGACGAGAGTCGCAAGAGGTGGAGGAGGTAGGTGGACGAGGAGGAGGAGGAGGACGACGATAACGGAGAGGTGAAGGCGGCGGGAAAGGGGAGAGAATGAGATATGCTGATAGAGAGGTCCGAGCGCGAAGAACGGCGGAAAGAGCGGAACGAACGCGAAAAGCAGGGGTGGCGGGAGAGAGGGAGAAAAAGTGCACGTGTGCGTGAGAAAAAGAGGGCGAAGGAAAGTTGGCGGGCGAGAAAGAGAGAACGCGAGAGAATATCGTGGAGTGGGGATCGCGAGGGGCGCGAGGGGTGGTGCAAAGGTGACGGCGAAGCAAGCGGCAGTGCGTCGAACGAGGAGAGCCAGAGGCTGACCAAAAAAAAAGGACGGACGCTTCAATTCATTGATCGCCCGGCGGTCCGAGCGGCGACGCGCGGGGTAAAATAAAAAAAGCGCCGGGTACAACGGGGAAGGAGGGTCAGGCATCGGGTCGTCGGAGGTGGTGAACGGGGGCAAGAGGCGTTGCGAAAAATCTCCGCGCAAAAAGTGCGCACGAGATGAAGCGAAACAGCGAGGAGGGCCGACGGCAGCGGTGGCGGCGGCGGCGGCGGCGGCGGCGACGGGTTTCGGGGTGGCGAGGAATTTACGAACGACGGGAAATCGCCGGAGACGACCGAACTGGTTCTTTTTTTTAAGACCGTTCGGGATGCTGCACAGGTGTCTATTACCTTTTTTCTTCCATATTACCACTGTCGAGCGAACGCGACGCGCGCGCAAACGCAAGAATTTCACGCGACGTCGGCAACGAGCGTCGGATTCGCGCCTGCAAACGCCGGATCTTCGTACACGGGGCTGAAGAGACGACGCGTACATTTTTCAGGATATTGGCAATATTTTACGCGACGTCGCGCGCGCCCCGTACAGACTGTGCAAATAGACATAAATACGGCTTACGCGTGATTGAGTGAGTACCCGGGATTCGCGTGTTGAAGTAACTGACAGATAAAAATTACGTTTTTATCGTGCTTAAACTTTTGCACGACGATTCTTCTCGCGATCGCATTAATATGCACTCGAGTGACACTCGCATTGACTTTCGATTTACGACGCGACGTGGGAACATTTCGGCGAACACGCAATTTCCGAGACGGGTTAGACAATTTTTTTCAAAAACCTTATAATATATAAACGTTTCCTGCTTTCGGAAGAAACTCGATCGAAAAGAAAGCAGATGATTCCGCGACGCACCTGGCAAGACTCTGAATTGGGAGAATCGAAGGATCCTTCGAGGATCGGAAATAATGTCTTAAAACGGCTAGGGAACTCGCGACGTTCTATTTTCCTTCCACTCGAACAGCCGTTCCTTATGTGGTTTCCAGAAACATCTGTATTTCGAGACACCCTTTTTTGCATTTTGGAGACAGATGCAAATCGAAAGGGTTTCTGGATGCGAGGGAGCGAAAAAGGAGTCGCGCCTTTGCGCGAACGTACCCTTTCACGAATTCCTTTTACTCTACGACTTTCACATGTACAATGCATCTGTCTCGGTCACAATATCTCTGCGCGATTTCGCTTCCAAATCCATCGGTAAATTCGATATACTTATTGTGCTTCTGCATTTACCGAAAATACATCTTGTGGAATTAAACGAAGGACGTTTCTGAAAAGCGAAGTGAAGAGAATAGGAATCTGTGCGCATCTCATAAAATTAAAATTATGCGCGTAAAAATCACGTGGCGTAACGATGAATTGTGTTTCTCACTAAATCTCTTGCTTTGTTCTCTTTTCATTGTAATGTATTATTTTGAGACGCACTGGAAATTAAGATGAGATAAGCGACAACGGAAAGTCCGGCCGGTTGAGTGCCTTTTAAATCAGCTTCTGTTCCCCCTCGTTACAATTAATTGTTTCCTTCCTCTATTCTTAGCTGACAAAGTCGAGTATAAGCACTACCGATATAAGTTATACACTTTACTTATTTACATGTCCATTTTTGCGACCACAAATTTAATCATATTTGCATAATTTTATCTTTATTTTAGCATCAACAGAATATTGAAAGATAATTTTTTATGTTTGAATAAAAATCGTTTTGTTTTTACAAATTTTCAATTTATACTTACGCGCAAACATAAAATATACATTTCTTTTTAAATAAAAGATCTATTTGAAAATATTTGATTGCAAAAATTATTATTTATAAAACTATAAATAAAAACTTGGCTAATATTTAAAACGACATAAAACAGACGCATTACAAATGTAAATACGAATCGCAAGTAAGCAACAGATGTGAGAAAACTGGCAATGTGGGGTGTTCGAACATAGCTAAGGGTTGCATAAGAGAAGAATTAATAGGAAAAATATAATAAGTAATTTCTGACTTATTCAAAGTTTTCTCGACGTGCTTTTTTCATATTTCTTAATTGTTCTTATTGATTTAAAAAAAAATTCTTTTTGACAATCATATACACACAACGCTTTCGTCGACGCATGCAATAAAAGTCTTGTTTCATTAGAGAACAAATAAAAATGTTCGTTCTTGGACATGTAAAAAATCCGGAAAAAGACAGTGGCGACCAGGCTTTCAAACGAAGCGTGTACTTGGGAGATTAGTGCGCTTTACTGCGCGCTACACTCTTTTTCTCTCTTTTCTTCCTCCACTTTTCTCTTGAGAAGAAAAATGTGTGGTGGCCGGCAGGTTGCTTTGAGGATGGACAACTCGCATTTTGCATCTCTTCCCTTAAACGGAAGAGCGAGGATAAGAGAAACATGTTAGAGACAGGGTGCCTTCGCGAAAATAACAAAAACGATCTTCTGACGAGACGACGATATATATTTTTATGCTCTGCACAGGGTTCCGTGTTTTGTCTCATTCATATGAGTATTCCGATCATAGTGTTTTTTCTTAAGCAGTTATATTAATTTGTCAGAGGAAGAGAATTATATTTGCTAAAATAAGAAACTGTCAAAAATAAATTTCTTATAAATTTTGAAGTAAAAATAATTTTCTATATTTTGCGCGAAAAAAACGGAATGCTAGAGACTGCATCAAGAAAGAGAGAGAGAGAGGCATATAATTTGCACCGCAGTTGAGGCAATATAGATAGACGCGATCACAAGCGATAAATCTTCGATTTTCGACGCGGGGTCTCACCTTAGATGATCGTAAGTCCCGAGAAACATAGGAGGGACGAGGAAGGTCCTACGTCACCGCGCGCGGCAGCTGCCCGTACGTCATACTTTTTCTTTGTCTCAAAGGACCCTTCTCTTCAGTCGGTGCTCTTTGGGGGTACAAACGGGGGCCACGCGCTCGCGGCAGATGTTCCGTGACGCATGCCCCTTTGCTTCTGCATATTACGTACTTATACTTGGAATTCGCACGTACAAGGCGCGTAACACGCGACCGATTTCCAATGTGCACACGCGCGATTCTCGACGACGCAACGGATCGAAAGCACGAAGTGACAGACACGTTCTGTGAAATGATCGACGCACAATACGACAGAAGGGGGTGGCATCTAAATTTCATAACAACATTCCCATCTTGAAGTTACTGAACTGAAAAGGTGCAATTTTTTCGGGACGACGAAAAATTAAATCTTTCAACAATCAAAATTTTTAGTTCCAGATAAAAAAGAATACATTATTTAAGTAGAAGTATTCACATTAAAAATTTAAGTTAATAATATTTTTACGTGTTAGAGTAATTTCCAATTTTATAATTCAAGCGTGATAAGTTTTTGCGAAACAGGAAAAACACACTAACGATTTTATTCCTTCTAATCTATTATTCTCGATAGAGGAAAAGAGAACAGTAGAAGAGACATCCGTATATGTCACACATGCAGAACGCTGTGTGTGCACGAATATATCTTTAGAAGCCGCCCCGCGTGATAACAGCGAATCTCGTGATAAAGAACAATATGACGGTCTTGTTAAAGATACGAAATACGCCTACTGCGATAAAAGTGAGTCGCAGTGCGCAATAATCGAGTAAAGTATTGCTAAAGGATTGAATATTCCAACTGAATATCCAACCTGTTCAATGAAACGCGCGAGAAAATAATTTTCTCTCTTTCTCCTTTTTGTCAGTATATATTTTATAACTTTTATATATTCTGAGAAATATTGCAAAGTATAGATCTAGATACAAAAGCCACGAATATTTTTTTTATATTTAGAAGCTAACATATATCTTTCTTTGAAAAAAATAGAACATATAAAAAAGTAACATACAAATATTATTCTATACAGCAAAACGTATACATACTATACAGTAAAACAATTACATGACGATAGTCTGAAGCATGCATATAGCTTTTGGTCGCAATTAGAACATTTTGATACGACCCTCGGCAAAGAGAAAGGGAGAGAAGACGAACGCTTCTTAGCCCAGCACACGTCGTCACACCTGACGTCACACACTCGTTAGGGGGCAGATGGCCCCCCTCTCAAGCGTGACGTTGAGCCCACGGGGTACCTGGCGGCGTCTATCTATGGGGCCCTTCCCCTTTGCGCCCTTTGTCTCTCTCGCTCTTCTCGATATCCCATAAGGCGAGTCGAAAATAAAATACAACTCCCGCGAAGGGAGTTCCCTTCTCCTCTCGCACACACGCGCAGCTGCTCAGGTAGCACGAGCTACTTCCACATTAGAGGACGGAACTGCCTATGGGGTGTCCCACTAGTGCCCCATAGAAATTCCGTCTGGCCAGACGCCCGGCAACACCCTCGGACGCACACAGGAGGGAGGAAGAAAAAAGAAAGAGGTTATCAAGGTGACGGAACCACGATCGATTTGTAGGGGTATTAGTATACGGAAACGATTCGCGCACGCATACACAGGAACGCGATTCCCGCACGGAAGGGACCATACTTCCGAATGCCGCTATATGTACGCGCATTTGTCACGCATCGGGAAGCATACACGCGCTCAATTATCTCTGAAACGAGAAATAGTATATCCTTCCGTTGTAATAATAAAACTATAGAAATGAAAGATAAAACTTTTTTGCGCATTGTTGTTCACAAAATATTTTTTCAAATCTCTTGGAATTAATTTTGTAACAAAAATATATAAGCTACTGGAATGATTGAATCTTTATACTTTATATAATTGATTTTCTGCACAATATATCGATGGGTGAATAATTGGCGCGAGCGAAATGGTCGTTTTTAAATAATACATCGGCAAAACTTCCCGAACAATCGTAGACGGGCGTTATTGTACTTTGACTTTACCTAAGGCTACTAAGCTGTCTTGTTAAAGTGACAAAGTGACCGTAGAAAATAGCCAAAGAAATTTTTCTTATTCGTGTCCCAAATTGACCGTCTTTACGAACCCTGTGAAGGGCCCAACGGTAGCTTAATTGCGACGAGAGAAGGTGCGGAGTAAAAGATTTACAAGACGACAAACGAGTGTACACGTGGCTGATCGCATTGTACGTTTGTATTTCTGCGAAGTGGCCTAGCTCTTAAACGATTTCCGAACGGTTCAATAACGATCGGCCCGAGCTTTTCACAAGCTCGTTGTCAGTTAAAAGAGAAGGAGAGAGCCGCGCTAGCCAATTTGTCGCCGCTCGTAAATCGTAAAGCTAATTCACAGCACGAGACATCCGGTTTTTCCGGTGAGGCGTTGCGGGGGCGTTTCGTGTGGTAAACATAATGTCGAGCCTGTAAAACCTGCGTCCCTTTTATACGCAGCATCTCTCCTCCGCAGCGCGTGCCATAGTCGCTAGTTCAACACGAATCGCAGCTTTTCCGCCGACAACACCTGGGGAGATATCTTTCCCTCTTTGCGGTGTCGCTTTCTCTTCTAGAATTACGTGTTTCACTTTCATTATTGTACAATTTCGCGACATTTGTTGTCGTTTCGTGTAAAATTTATTCGCACAAACTCTTTAAATATAGTGAAATTCTCGTGAATCAAAGCGACAAGACTAAAATTTCGAGAAACAATTTTCCGTTTCGCGTAAAAGTGAAATTAAGAGAGATTTATTTGATAATGTGAAAAAGATTGAATTTTTCCTCATTGAACATTTAATGAATATAACTGTTTTAGAAGAATTTTAATGGCAAAGGTAAAATATTGAAGTGAGATCAAAATAACAGCTTTCGTTCGTTTTTTCGATATTAAAAACTTCGCGGCAATGGAATTGTGTATGGGTCGAGAGCAGAGATTTTTGTGCGCCTCCTCAGAACGTACACCAACGCAAAACGTTATCCTTTTACGTATCGTTATCCGCCCACTCGAGTCACCGCTCGTGCGCGTTTAAATCGTAACGTCTCGGGCACGAGGCACGATAAAAAGAGGAAAAAAGCTAGACGAGCGAATAAAGGTATTAGGGAGCGATCAGAGTAAAAAAAAAAAAAGAAAAAACACACACGTAACTGTTGTCGGTGCCTGCGCTTCCCCCGATCGTCGTTAAGTGCGGAATTCTGTTCGCGGCAGATTGGTCGATCCTCTCAACGGTATCCAGCACCAATTTCGAGGCTCTCGTCTATAACGGAAGATTAAAAGTACTAATAACCAAACGAGCGAACGGGAGAGGAAAACCGTTCACGGGCTACCGCTACGCATCGTCTTTCGCCGCATGACGCGCACAATGACTTCGAAACATATGTCGAACGACGCCGTGTTTCTCCTACGTTTTCCGCCGACGCCGGCCCGCATCGAGATGTGTTATTAACGTGCGTGAGGGGACGACGAGGGGAGAGGGCAAAAGCGAGAAAGAGAGTTTTGTCGGTCGAGTGATCGCGTTCGAAGAAAGAGGGGAAAAACGGTGGTGTAAGAAGCGAGGGTGGGGTGAGAAAATCCATTTTCACGTTTAGACCGCCGCCGCGCCGGGTTTGTGTGTGATACACGTGGGTGGAAGAAGGCGGGTGGCGAATACATAAGTGGGGAACCGAACCATCTGGTTCTAGGTTGCGGCCAGATCCTACCGTGTTCCGAAAGCATGTTCTCCCGTCGTGAGGGTCTTTTAAATCCATCCGAGACACGCACCTTGAGACCTGTTCGGGCCAAGGACCCTCGAACGCGCTCGGCCCTTTAAACATCGGAGCGAAGACACCGAGGCGCCCTTACGTCCCTCCTTCCGACGACCTCGAGGGTAAACCGTCGAATGAATGGTACGGCTCTTTTTTTACTTCCGTCTACGTTCGCGTGTATTCTTTCATTCGGTCGACCTCAATTAAACTCAAGCTGGACGATCGCGTTTTCAATTTGTATTGCATTTACACTAGCCTTACTGCTCTTTTATTCTCTGACTCACCTGCGAGGTGTAAGTGAGCTACTCGATCTTGAGTCACACAATTATAGTTGTCTACTTAGTTTTCTGTAAATAATGCGAGAGAGAGAAAGAGAGAGAAATTTATTCACTTTGCGCTCTTTATTTTCCAACGCTCTATCTAGTAGCACTTGCACGTAAATAAGCTGACGTAACGTAATCTAATCTAACCTTCCCGAACGCCCCTTAAACCGACGCCGTGATGTATTCGTGCTGTTTGCGTGGAAGATCAGCGTACTGTTGACAATCGACCGACAAAGCCAAATTAATTTGCAAATCGCTGTTCGAGCAAATTGGGAATATTGTCATGATTGTGTCACACGATCGCAGTTGAAACACAGTTATGTCGAATAAGATGTTATGCGAGAAGAGGGGAATGAAACAAAAAACAAAAAATCAAAACAGTTGTAGCTTCAGAATCTCCAGATGCTGTTACAACGAACTGTAAGATATTTGGTCAAGGATGGAGCAGAAGGCGAATAGAACTACACGACCGTGAAGTGATAGCACAATGAAAATTTCAACACTTTGCTGTACAATGTTACGCGGATGCAAATCGGCCAGGTCGATTGGCTGTTCGCAAGCGATTGCCGCGTTCGCTATTTGCCGGCACAAGCAAAATAACCGTCAGGTAATTTCGGCAACTCCGAAAGCTTGCTCCGACCGGCGTTTATCCGCCGCTTGTCACGCTAAGAAAGCGTGCTACATGTTTGCACGCGTGTACAACCGTTGTTTCCTTAAATTTCTAGAATATTTCTTACAGAACATTTTCCATCTCGCTTTTGATCCCACAATTCTTGTTGTGTTTCTGCCTTCTCCCTTTTTTGTTTTCTTATACACCGTGATTCTTTTTCGATTCATCTCGGATTCCCGTTACCGCGGAGACAGACGAGTGCATATCCGCGAAGCCTCACGCTGTCAGTCGTCCACTTTTGTCTACGAAACGCATGTGTGTATCGTCGTCAGCGATGCACAAGTCGGAGCACCGCACGCAGAGGATTCGATCCGTGGGGACGAGCTGACAGTGAGACTTTTATTAGGGGAAGGAGTCAGCACAAGCATGATTATGTACCTTAGAGCGTCTCCGTCTCCCTCTCCTCCCTCGCTCCCCGCCCATCGACATCCTTCTTTCTTTCGCCATCGCGTCGACGTCATCACTGACGACGCACGACGACGAAGCGGCCACCGCGAGCTGCATTGTCAACCCCCGGCCGACATTCATATATGCATGCATTGGCGTAGAACGGCGAGAAATTGTCAGCGGTGCGATCACAATAGACGACCGCTTTGTCTCGTTTTTGTTTCGCGTAAACGAGAAGCTCGCGAGGAAAGATTTTTTACTTTCTACAAATACAAATTGTGTTATTGTCGACGTGATATGTGATACTTACGTTATACGTTGCCGTGGCGGTGCGAAACGTGTCGTTCTCTGAAACAAAAAGAGATTATTTTCGTTTAATCGTCTTTATAAATATCGAATTGCAAGTCACTTGTAAATATGGACACTTGCATCTTTTGAATCGCATTGCTGCTTCGTCGCGCGATATCTTTAATATCTAATTAATATAAATAACTAACATTTTTTGTAATAATTTTACAAAATAAAGTATTTAGTTTTTAATTCTCCGCTGTTCAATAATCTCGCGGTTCTGTTGTTGTTTAAACAAGTTCTACAGGTAGCAATTTTACAAAGAGCGCCACTATATATGCGTTGAACTTTCGAAAATCGCGACGAAAACATTAACAAATTTGTAAAAGTAAAATTGCAGAGAGTTAAGCCGTACTTCTCGAAATTTGCATATCTACCTCGCCAATGCCGCCCAAGGCGATATTGTCGTCACAATGAAACCCTCCTCTAAAGCTCGCCACCATCCCTAACACAGTCGCACGGACGATGCAACGCGCGCGTGTCGGCG
Organism: Pseudomyrmex cubaensis; assembly: GCA_014825685.1. NCBI lineage: Eukaryota > Metazoa > Arthropoda > Insecta > Hymenoptera > Formicidae > Pseudomyrmex > Pseudomyrmex cubaensis. The sequence goes on along the minus strand of QVOA01010930.1, from coordinate 64,098 downwards.
ACGAGCTTTTGCCTCGCGTCACACGTGCCAAAGTTCACGAATTTCGATCGCGCATAAATATCAAGGCGGTATAAATACAGCGCCGCATTCTCTCTATCGAGAGAGAGAGAGAGAGAGAAAAAAAGAGATTCTCTCTCCTCTCGCGCAATATACTCCGCGACAGTTTAAAAATAAAAAACACTTCCTCTCGTAACGGATTATTTAATTGGAAAGTGCACATATAAAATACAAATTGAGAAATATCGCAACGTATTTGCATTACTAACACATCGCGTTTTATTTCAAGCACGCCGTCACCTAATTCCGACGTGCATTATTATTTGTTTATTTACAAAAACAAACAAGCTCTCACACGTGATAAAATATGTCCGCGCTAAGAAAATTAGTTTAAACAACTCGCCTCGAACATTACTCAGCTTTACTTGCTTCAGTGCTTTAAGTATGACGATGTACTTCCATCTACTGCATTGTTTCTGGCTGGAATGCATAGAGAAGGATCGAGGAAATAGGAGTCAGGAGGAGGACGAGAGTCAAGGAGATCGTAGGTGTGAGGTACTGTTCGACGCCAGTATCTGAGACAGTTTCGGCCGGCAAGACTTAACAAATAGCTAAAGTTTCGTTGCCGAGGATGCTGGAGTTTGCGGATTCTCCGGCGCAGCCTCGACATCCTCTGTCCTCTTTGTTCTTAAGTTTATGATGTATTAGCTGTACTCCGCTGTGTACTCTCTTTCCCTCTCTCTCTCTCTCTCTCTCCTTCCCGTTCTTTCCCTATCCATCTTCTAATGTTCCTTTCCTCCTCTCTACGTCTACTCTCTGGAGTTAACCAATTTATGCAGCTCCGAGATTTAAGTTACGAAGTGAATTTGAACCAGCAGTATATATAGAAATAATGGGCGCGCTGAAGTTTGTCGCTAATTAAAAAACTTGGAATAATGAGTCCGCACGATTATAAAAGAAGATTCAACCACTCTGGTCGTTTTCTCCAACTTTGTGGAAAATCCTGTAGAATCAAAAGAAGTTGATACTTTTTTTCGGAATTTTTCACACAAGATAACGAGATATAGAGAATAATAATTTCGTTTTCGTGCGATTGTGTTGTCATTGTATACTTCGCATTTCTAGAAGAGAAGGGGTGGAAAGGAAGAGAATTAAAAAAAAAAAAAAAACGAAAGTTCGTTCGTCTTGCACGCAGACGCGCGTTCGCTTACTCCGGGATTAATAAACTCTGTCGCGTTTCGGCTTAGCCCGTGGCGTAACTCCGTGCGGAGAAAATCAATACCCAATACACATCCCAAAGGTCCGCTTATACTTGTCGCGCTATCTCGCTTTTATCTCGATCGTATCTCGCATATTGGCGTACGCCTAGGCGTCTCTCTACGTGTACGTGTGTACGTCGCGCGCCACGTACACATACACACGACGAAGCAACGCCGCGCGCACGCAAACACACGGAGAGACACGCGTAACGTGCCCAGGCGAACACACGTATCGGCGCCGCCACCGCCCACACATCGTTTTCCCATACCCTCTCACGCGGACTCTTCGGGGTGACAGATGGCTTTGTAGACAAAGAACTTAGCCGACTGGTTTTCGTGGACGTTGCGTAACCCGATAAAAGCAAACCCAAGTCGATCTTTCCGATCGAAGTCGTCGTCGTCGTCATCGTCGTCGTCGTCGTTTCTCCCCGCGATTACTCCCCTCGACGTGGAGCCGAAACGATGGGGTTGAAAATCAAATCCGAGCGTCTCGATGGAAATCTTTGTCCAGTCAAGATTACTCCCGATGCCTCCCGCACCGCGCAACACACCGTGTCGATCTACTCGTTCCGTCCATCAACCCTTAATCATCAATCAGATATTCCCCCTTCGGAACACGGGACGGTAAACCGTGTTGAGGCGCACTTCGGTTCTACAACGATTAGACGATTAAGAGAGAGTCCTTTACAGGAAAACGTGTTGCGAGTCGCGGTCGTCGAGTACATGGAATTAGCCGCGGCCATTGTGCGTGCAGATGCTCCTCGACGCTCTTTGCGTTGCTCGCTCTTTTTTTTTCTTTTTTTCATCGCACATACTATGACGCCGCGTGATATAGGCGTAAAAATAGTTTCTGACGTGGCCGCGCCAGAGAAGTACGCACGCCGATATATATCAACGTTCATAGTTATGACATACAACGCGTTGTTGGAAACAGATTTATAATTAGTTTCCTGTCGCTGCGAGACCGCGTAAAGCGTACGCGCTTGTTAGACATGGAGTCAGCTTTGACGATTTAGCCTCGATACGCTTCTCTGAGCGTTGACACGATATTTCTGGATATGGATGTATCTTACGCGCGCTGTTCATTGCGCGCATGCCGCGTAACTATTCGTTGCGTACGTACGAAAGACTTTGAACACAGTTATTTGCCAATAATACGAAAAAAAAAAAAAAAAAAAAAAAATGGTTTATTTAATTTAAATTAATGCACATGTGTGCTACTCTTTCATTATTAAATTTTACATTTTAATAGATTTATTAACAACGAGACTTAATCAATAAGTAATGCAAACTCAACTCATATTTAATGCGCGCGCGCAAAGAAGCAGTATTTAATAATTTTCAGATTTTTCCGAAGTAGAAGCTCGCGAAGTTTCTAACAATCATTTATGTGCTCTGTACGTAATTCTGTTTCTTTTTAATAAATACTACTGAATGAGTTTTTTCTGGCACCGACTGTAATTCAACTACCAAGCATTTATCGATTTTTTTATACGCAAATAAAACTTCATAGTGCGCGACTGGTTTCAATCGAACGAAATATTCTCACACGATGAGATTAGTTTTTTTTTTTCCTTCTCGTCTTACGTTTCTATGCGTGATTAAGGCGCGAGCGTGCGTACGTGCCACGCACACACGTGTGTGTGCGTTCGAAAAGGGGGCGTCTAGTCCGATGGGTGACACAATAGACACGTGGCAGAGCCCAATCATCGCGCAGAAGATTCAGGGAGAAGTCTGTTTTTTCTTGAAATTTTCTATTCAGTGTGTTAACTCTCTCGGAAATTTATTAATTCAAACTATGATGATGTCAAATCGATATGTGTGTATCCAGTTTCTCCGCTGACAGCGTCTAATAAGCAAGTAAACAGCGATCTGAATACAAAGATACATACGTCACTCTCAGAAAATATAAAATTGTAAGGGTTTTCTTTTTTATTTTTTTATTTTTTTTTTTACTACTTGATTGAAATCACGATGCAAAACGCTAATTAGTGACGACGGAATCAATGTTGCATTCGCGGAAACGAAAAATTTCCGCGATAGACGACTCGATGGAAATAAATCTGTCAATATACGTGTATATATAAAGTTCGTATATAGATCTAACTCCCGAACAATTAAACATGTGTTCCGGATGACACGCGCGAAACGTATCTCTGTCGCGCGCGTTGTCGCCCATCGAACAAAGTCGTATTTCCATATCTAAAGTTAGCATTTGATAACTAGCTTCATATTCGATTATAAGCCTCTATCGCGCGCGAGAGACTCGAATGTATCTGAGAGCGAACTGCTACGCGAACATGTGGCCCCTTGTGCCTCAGGAGACGCCCCCTTCGTATAATCATCGGAGCAGTAATGGAATATGTCGATCATGACAGCAAGGGAAGAGATAAATACAAAGAGAGAAAGAGAGAATTTCCAATGAATTCCCATTTGAATATATTACGTACGTATCGAGATGTCGTAATTTGCAACGCGTTTGTTTTGAATTATTCGATAAATTTCAAAGAAGCGCCGAAAATTAACAGAACAGTTAATATCGCAAATACGACGAGTCTCGGCAGTTTGCAGGACTTTGTAGTTCGTATCGAAGTTAAGCGGGGTTTCTGCGGTTATCAACGCTAAGTATCCTGATACGGGACCTGAGTTTCCTTGCAGGAAGGACGAAGCAACAAGTGGCTTCTTAGCTCGGACAATCTTAGCTCACTGCTCAACAAGTGTTTCCAAGTGAACATCGTATCTTGAAAGTGTCCCCTGAGAAACGTTAAATACACATTTGCGTCGCAGAACGATTTTCCCTTAATCGCTCGTCATTATATCCCGCCGCGTAATAATACGCAGCGTCATAAATTTTGCATTTTACGATTCAATTCGATTCACGAAAGAGATGGAATTCAAAATGTAGAGTTCAAATAATTTTATGAATTTCCGCGATAAACGGGTTTTTCCGCGAAAAGCAAATATCTAATATGATAGATTTTTAATTATACAATCAATTCAAATAGAAATTTAAATCACAACAATAAATTTAAACCGCATTAATGAGCTGCGTCGAATATTTACCGATTTAATATTGTTGTGTTTGAAATAATCTGACACGAACTGCATTAATTTAATTTTATCGAGTCACCGCAATGCGGGCGGACTTTTTTTCGAACGGACGAAACACGCGGTCGTATAAATCAAACCGTAAAGATTGTATCAAGCGTATCAGAAAAATCAGTATTTTTTTACGATGCGGTTCGACTTATTGCGCTCTGCTATTATTATCGAGGGTGCGCGCGCGGCAAAGTAGTCCGCGATATTAAGCCGGAACAAAGCGCGGCTAATCTCGAGACGAAGGAGAACGAAAAGAAGAAAGAAGATAGCCGGTCTCGCGTGCCGCGCGTGTCTAAATAATAAAATAAAACCCGACCCTCTCTCTCCACCACACAGATCCTTGGCCCGCGCTCAATACCGTCAGCAACAAGTTGATATCTTGTTCCCTCCGCGATTATGGTTGGGGGGTTTGATTGGGCGGGGGGAGGAGAGACGTCGTCGTAAGAAAACGTCCGTGTCCTTTCTTCCAAGTTTCGCCGGCGGGATAATTCTTTACATCAACAGGTTCTTGGGTGCGGACCGGAAAATCTTGGAGGGACGGGTCTTTTTGGCTGGCAAGCAGGAACTGAGAAAACTTACGCCTCAAGAACAACGTTAGGGTGGGCGAACTTCCTTAGGGTCTAGGAGAAAAGGGAAAAGGAAAAGGGATGGATATTCCTTGAGGGGTAAACAGAGCGAAGACGTTCGAGATTCAGCGTCTTGTAACCTGTTGAAGCGTCATCCCTTGGGAAAAGATAAAGCCTTTTTAAGAAGAAAAGAAAGGGCGGCGCGCGCGCGAATAAAGGCGCCGGAAATGAGAGAAGGAGCAGTCGAGCCGTAAATTTATTAACAGGAAATAATGATTGATCCGGACGAGATTGATACCGTTTTGTTCGTTGCTATTTCGTATTCTCGGCTAAGTCGAGTTTTCTCTCGGATTTGAATCGTTTTGTGGAAGGAAACGACAAAGAGTCTTATTAAGATAAAAGTCTTTAGACACTCCGCACGGATAGAGAGAGTGAAATAAAAGAGGTAGAGACAGTATCGAGGTCTCTAGACGGCAAGACGGTGAGAGTGAAGAGAGAAAGAGAAACTGAGAAGAATGAAGGAAAGGAGAGTGAAGAACAAGAGCTCTTTGAAGAAGTGACACCTTTGTTTTCCCAGAGGGCGCTCGAACTGTGAAGGGTTAGTAGTCTCCAGGAAAATTGACGTTACGAGGAAATTACTCGGAAGCGGAGACAAAACCTCCCTCGTTGACGATGCGCACTTGCACGATGGGCATGTACACATCTAGAAACTCGTTAGCCCGCTCTTGATATGCAGTGTACCAATCTATAGTACACTAGAGATTGGACTAATTTAAAATTGGAAAGACTCGAATAAAACAAGTATCATTCATAATATTACTAGTTAAGAAAATGGAAAACATTCGTATTTGCTTCTATTTTGTTAAATCAAATTTGAATTAAAAAAGCTTGCTTGTCCGACTTGCATCGTTGACTTTAACCGGAAGGGCCGTTCGGTTTCCTTTTTCTATTTTCCAAAAGATAGATTGCTCGAATTTTGAACAGCCTCCGAAAGATGATGAACTTTGTCTGACTTTTTAACAGCGTGTGCGCGTTTTTTGTGGACGCGAGTCTCTTCATAAGACGTTAGAAGGCATTGTGTCACCGTCAATGCATCCCGCAGGTATAAAAATATTTAACTGCGCCGCTATGTCAACTTCCCGTAATCCCGGTAGGTTCTTCTTCCGGTAACCGCGCACCAGGAACTCGCGCACCGGGTATGTGCACTCGATCACTCGTTTTTGCCTCTTCTCGCCGGCAACAATCGCGAACGAAAAGAAGCCGGAAAGGATCTCTTGCATAGATTCAAAATATGCAGAACGCGGTCGCGACGCTCGAGCGCACACCGACAAAAGAAAAACGCCACTGGCGTAAGGGAATTCTGTGCGTGGAGGTGGTTTGCGGGCGTGCTGCGTGTAACGTACAAGCAAAATGAAAAGGAGATCATCGTCAATTCTGTTTTGTCCACAAAACGCCGCAAACAGAGGCGGTTTGGCATTATACGGCCTGTCGTAAATAGATAGTGGTGAGCCACCTACAAGCAGATGATGAACCTTTTTGGGATACTTCAGGATTAACAACAGGCGGGCAATGCGCGCGCGCGTGCGAGCCGATATGGGAGAAGAGAGAGAGGTGTACGAAACAGAGAAACCAAATGACGAGAGAGAATCGTGCGGGAGTAATTTGAGATGCTCTTCTTCTTCTTCAGCTGCCATTGGGCAGATGCCGAAATTGACGACGGAGACAATGCTCGCAGGGATAATGGACTTCTTAATTCGAGATCGTCTAGCTGAATGAACGTACATTCCTACTCCGGATACTGCGCGATCGTATCAAAATGTCCGTCAGTCTCGTTTCGCGGAGACAATGCGCACTACACTCATAGTCTTGATATCTGTATGAAAGATGAATGAAGAAACGTGACAGATACCGACGAAGAAAAGAACCTTTTCCCCTTTCCACCGTATTTGTTGAGTGGGTTTTGTTTAGTTTCTTACATTTTCTCGGAAATTAAAAGCTCTTCTTTAATGTAGTCTTCGAAACGCTTCTTCTCATCTCCAACAATATCTCCATACCGACGGACGAGCGCGTGTATGCGACGCAGACACGTGAGGACGTGCATGCGACTCATTGTCAGCTGACACCTGTAGACCCACCTATCTACCTATCTACCTACGCGAGATACGTACGTGGCCACTTACTTACGAGAAAGTGGGGTGAAAAGCTCTCATGCGTTCTTTTCATCGCGTCTCCCAGCGGGAACGCTGCTTTATGTCCACACGCGACGCGCATCCGTCTTGCATCGCTTTACGGAAACGGCTCTTCCGTGTCCTCTTTACTCGGTCGTTCTTAAGTCTCGAGTCTCGTTCTATCGTTTTTTCACGTTGCGATTGGGGATGAGAATATCGTCTGACGCATTTAAGTCAAAGACTGCACTTCTCTCGTCTTTGTAAAAGCGTGTTTTATGCGGGAAATAAGTGTAATAAGAAATATCGCGATTTTTACGTCCGCGAGAGAATTTCCGCGATACCGGTCTCTCTCTTAATTAAAAGATAGTTATTATTCTTAGAGAGAGGGAACGAAACCGCCGCGTACATATTTATCTCGGAGAATGTTTAGCAACCGAGCTACTTGCGGCTAGAATATTTTTCTAACGAGGACGGGGAATTCTCAAGAGCGTTCTCGTGCTCATGAAAGTCCGACGACGCCGCGAGTAAGTCGAATCTCTCCTGCATTATTTCAGGACTTTCGACGTTTGTTGAAATTTACCTCGCCTTGTTAAACCATCGCGTTCTTTCTTACTTACGTAAATTTTAACTTTAGCTTTTCCATACTTTTTCAACACAAATGCATTCAATAGCGACATAAAACAAAATATGATATTACGCTGTAAAATAAATTGTTTTATAAAGTATGTCGATTTGACACTCGAAAATATTTATACAAAAAAATGTTTTATTTTTTCCTAGAAAGATATTTTGAAACTCAATGAACGCAATATTTAGTTTTTGTAATGGTATCTTTCATTGTGTTAAATAACACACACACACACACACACAATTTTTATAGCGCACAATTAATCACTTATATATTGCAAATCAAGCCGGTTCGTCTCTTAAGGGTGGGTGCCGCAAGTAAAACCGCGGCGCTATTACGGTGGGGTAGTTATCATCTGCCTTTCGTTATCTATAAATTTGTACACCTGGACGCATTGGCGCCATCGCGCGGATTGTCCGCATTCTCTATTGATATATATATTTATCGATTCGAACGAAATTCGCGGTTGCGACAATGATTTGCGTCAAAAATAACACTTTTGATTAATTCCGCACAGAACGAAGAGCAAAATCGTTTCTGTCGTGGACTTTTGCGCGAAATATTTTAAGCAGATTAAGAAAAACTTTTTTTACGTCAATTACGTCTACATATTCATTAAAACACGGAGCTCGTAATACGCGTCGTATTTCGTAAACTTCCACTGCTTTAGTTGCGTTGCCGAATTAGCAAGATGGTCCGATAAAAAGAAGACTGCCCCGATTTCATTTCCGCTTCTCCGTTCATACCCGCATAATTCGGAGATTTCGCAATAAAAACCTTTCAACGACGAGCGAATGATTGTTTGAACTGAAGCATCTCATAGCGTCGGCGAGTGCATTCGATTTATGCACTCGATTAAACGCAAAAATCCCGTGCTTAATTATCCGTAATATCCGTGGCAATCCGTGGAATATCATGGACCGCCGAGTCGGACCAGTTTGAAGAGCGACGAGTATTAAAAAAAAAAAATCCACTTACGCACGTACACGCGTGCAGTCGATCGGCCGCGCTGGTTGGTCTGGGGGTAAAAACAAAAATCGAGGCCGAGCCCGCAGATACGCGGTTTTTGCGAAATTACGAGTCCCGCCTCGAACCTTCGCACACTCCCGTAAATCAATCGGCGCTTCGACATTCGTATATATTCTCCGTTAATTATTTTTATTCACGGCCCAGCGTATAGGAACGCCCAGTTCGCCGGCCTGGGAGTTCGTATTTTGTACGCATACGCACAAGTCTCTCTAGTCCACCCCGCGATCACGTTCCCATACATACATACATAGAGAGAGAGTGAAAGAGAGAGAGAGAGAGAGAGCTAGAGACGGACACGTACGTCCGCACAACGTACACACGAAAGACCACGTACGCTCGCACACGCAGGCGCCGCGCGGCGTAAGTGCGTCCGATGCGCCGAGATGTACGTGCATGCACGTGTTGTCGCACGGTAGGTGCGCATGTGTGCAAGAGCGACGTGTACGTGTTGGTACCGCTCGTGCGCAGCATGCGTCCGCGTGTACCCGGGGCGCACGCGTGTGCGTTACGTATTTTCGAATAGCGAGAGCCAGGCTGGTTCGTCAAATTTGCACATTTATTCGTTTACCGTCATACAATCGAGCTTAAAACTCGTGCGGACGTGTGCGAGTGCGCGGCCGTCCCGTCGGCACACGGGCGCACACACGACGCGGCCTCATCCCTTATTCATAACTCTTCGAAGGGCTTGATGGAGCTCCAAAGCTCACGACACGGACCGACGATTTTTTTGCACTTCGCATTCCTGTTTTTTCCGCCCTGAACGGACGGGAGGGTGTGGCGTGGCCGCTGCTTCCTCACAAAACACTTCGTTTGACGAACCTCGTACTATAATAGATGTCGATAATACCGCGCATTCGATAGAATGCCGTCACTTCGGGATCCGCGCTGTTGAATTAATCCACGCTAATCAACTGAAGATACGGACAATCTGCCGATGGCGTTCCCGATCGCGCTCCCGATATATACGCGTATCTTTCTTCGCGATGAGCGTTTTGGTCGATGTTTCGACACTTCGAGATGGTGATACACGGTCGCAAGCGCAGTGTCTATCCGAGTGTGATAATTTGCAGAATTCGCGAACGCGCACGGGGCAGCTGCTAATTAACGGTTCAATCGCACACTCGGTCGCTTCGATAGTTTAATTGATTCCGAAATAGTTGCCTTCCGCGCGGGAGAACCTGTCGAGTTTGTGCCCCAGAACAAACCCTCCGCGCGCTACCCTTGTCAAACATCCTGTGGTCAGGAGCAGAAGAGAGATCCGGCAAGAAATAAATTACCGAACGGTACATCCATGCGGATCCAAGAATGTCCACCCTTCCACTTTCTTCCTACTATCCCGCCATCGAACAATTCGCGAAACAAGTTCCTGAACCAAATCGAATGCTCTTCGTTTCCCTCATTTCCTGTCGAATGAAGCAAAAGTAAGAAACGGACTTTGTCTTTCACGCAAAGGGGAATGTCGCGTGTCTTGTCTATAAAAAGCCAGTTAAACGCGAATTTCCGACGCAAATGAAATTAAAGCAAAATAATTGCGATGATGAAGCAGAACTAGATTGTAGTAATTTTTCGAATATTATTATTTCATTATTTTGCGCCGCGAAATGTATGTATTGCAATGCTTTATACGAATTATGCGGAAAGACTGTGCAGAAAACGGGGAGGCGGAGACGCGTGCATGATGTACTACTACTCCTCCTCGTAGTTTCGGGATCTCGAACTTTCAACATGCATGTAAGTATGTAGCCCGCGCGCACAACGCCTTTATTTCCCCGCCTGCTGTTGATACATTCTGCCGAGAAGCGCGAAACAATCGTGAAACGAGAAATTTTCCTCGTTTCTGTGTACTCTCTGGGAGTACCCGGTCTATGCGCGAGTCCAGAAGTATCGTGGTTATTGTGTAACTACACGATACTTAGGTGGCCTCGGACTCACACAGGCGAGTAATTCGAAGTGCTCTGCATGACGAACTCTTTAGTGGATTTTCTAAAGGACCGCATCTTGTGTTCCACGATATTAACATTTAACTGTTCGCGAAATATTGAAGTATGAAATATATATTTAGATTTTATAATTTGTCTCTCCCATTTCTTTTGTTTTATTTTTATTTTTATTTTTATTTTTTTTTTATTTCAAGTAATTCGGTGAATTGCACACATTTTTCTGTAGGAAAAAAAACTTGTTGAAAAACTTCGAAAGTTTTATCTCTCACTCTCTCCGAGTGTAGAAGTGCTTCTGCGCGAACAATTGAGAGTTAAGGATTTTTTTGTCGTATTATCTGTTGAGGCACTACAGAGAGCAGGTGGCTTGTGTGTAGATCTGACCTAATCCTAAATCGCGATATAAAAATCTCTCATCGATCAAAGCCGCGGGGCAGGATGAATAAGACTTCGGCCATTAACAGCGGTCTGCGAATAACAGAGAGGGACGTATCAAGGATAAAGGTATAAATGCAGCGTGCACGCACACATCTTGCACGTGGAGGATAGCACCGCGTGTTCGCGACAGCTAGGCACTACACGGCCGCGCATCGACGTGGCTGGATGCCCGCGGAACGGCTCGTAGAGCTCGCAGCTTTTAAGCTTGACATGGCCATTGGAAAGAATCGAGGAATCGAAGGAAGAAGAGAGAGGCTGACTGCAATAATTATCGGACGTGAGAGGGAAGGGTGAAGGAGGGAAACGGTGAGGACGGATAGACGAGGAGAGGACAGGACGAAGGGACAGAGAGGACAGACTGAGAGCGACAGAGAGAGGAAGGCGAGTGTACGCGCGCGCACTTGCTCGCTTGCTCGCTCGCTCGCGTGAGAGGGTGCGAGAGACGATGAAAAGTTTGACCGGACGCAGCGAGCACAATGCATCGTGGTCCGCCCTCCACCTCCGGGAGCGACCCACCCCATAATCCACCCGCATTGTACGACCAATCAATATTGTTTTATATCGTGAGTCGTGAGACGAACCGGCTCTCCGCTCTGGCTCGACTCGTTCGGCGCTACGCTCTCTTCGATGGTACAGTGGCTGCTGCTGCAGTCCGTCGAGCCCTCCGGCTTCCGGAAATTCTTTCGCGTCCATCCGTCGTTGAGAGGCCGATGGCCTTTCTTTCGTGAATTCCGAGACGCTCGCGAGAGAAACTTCCAATCGTCATCCGCGACTTTAATTCTGCCTATTTACCTTCTCCTCCTTTCCTCCCATCTCATTTATCTTCAAAGAACAATGCGTAGCCCTCAGCTGAATCATTTAACTTTGTTTTCTAAAAATTCTTAATCGAAGTCTCTTCACCAGAGTCGAATCGATGTGCTACGCGATGTTTTAAATGTTCGGCAATTGTCTAAGCGAACGTATCCGTAAAGTAATAATGTGTTTTGCAAAAACACACACGCGCGCGAAACACCGGCGCGCCGTTTGCAAAAGTAAATATAAAATTCCACGTGTTACGATTAATATCCCTCCCCCCTCTATCTATAGAACGCAAAACACGCGTTTATTCAGTACACGCGATAAATGCAGGTTCATTGATTAAACATGAGAACGATGCGCGTATAATTAATTAATGAATGGCTTCCATGTGTGTATGAAAAACGGTGATTCCTCATTTTTTGGTATTGCTCGATACACTGTCATTATACGCGATTTTCATTCATTTAATTCGACCGATACGCGTACGCGCTTAATTAGTTGTTGCGTATGTGCCGAAATTACTCGTACTTTATGCTCCATTTCAACAAGCGCGTATGTATATAACGGGGGAAAATTTCAAGTTGATTATTCGACATATTTATGCACCGTGAATTTCAAGAAGTGCATATCCGAAAGCTGATACAGTCATTATCACAATTGAATAAAAATCATCTTTCTCTCGCGCAAATATACGCAAAATATATTAAAGGAATTAGAGATCGGAATACGAGAAAATTACATGAACGACAATTTCGATTGTGAACTTCAAGTGTCAATTTTGCATCTCTTTGAAAAGTATTTATAGCAATTTATTTCCGAAACGATAACAAGCAAACAGCAGTATTCAAATAAAATACACACGTTGTGCGCACAAATAAGTAAACAAACTAGATAAATCTTCATTTCGCCAAGAGTATGGAATTACCTAACGTTTGGAATTACGTTAATTATATATATTATTTATGTAAATGGAGTATATGAAATAAATGTATATATTAATGAAGTTTCTCTGTATGTACGCATTATTTACCTGTTATAGAAATATTTTAAGTACATCTGTCTGCGCCACAATTTAATGTAATACTGTGTGATGATCAGATTTCTAATAATCTCCCGATTGACATTTTTCAATAAGATTTATATCAAAGTTGCGAACACGTACTTATATTTATCAACCGTGGGTCGACTTCCTTTGACGCGTTCGAAATTCGCCGGAGAATGATAATTCGAGCAGAGTCAACCGGAAGACCGAGGCGTTGAGGACATTTAGACCGATTTTTCCCCACTGGCGCGTCACGGCGAGATTTTTCTTGCGCGACAACAGAAGGACGTGCAAAGAACAGCGCACAATGTGCATCCGCTTGGTTCGCTCGACGAGGATACGTTTCGCTCGCACGATGACGCTGATTCAGGATTATTCTCCCTCTTTAATTATCCTGCCTCTGCTCTCCGTCCCACCCCCGCGTGTGTCGGCATCAATGCCAGTCACCGTCGTCGTCGTCGTCGTCGTCGTCTTCTCTCTTTTGCTCGCGGAAAGGACAGAAAGTCCAGCGCGCGCGACGCGATAACGAATTATCTTCGAGAACACGCTTCTTGGGCAGGAACCGGAAATATCGCCAGACGATAGTGGCGATATGTCGCAAGAATTGTTGCGTTCTCTATGGCGCTGTTCTTCCCCGTCATGTTTTTTTATACACCTACATCATATTCTATAAATCGAGCATTGAATGCTTCTTTGAAAAATAATGTAAAGAGTGATGGCAAATTTCGTTCATTTTTTGGACCTCGAATTTCAAACTTTTTTTAATGATAAATAATACTATTAGATGAAACATTAATTCCAGTAAATTTTCAAGATGAGCATAGGCACAGTTCCGGAGATACAAGGGGGTGAAAGTGATGATTTCTAGTCAGGGTGCATAAGGAAGAATGCGTGGCTGAAGTTCATGTAATATTGAGGATATATTCCGTGGAATAGATTATCTATGATCAATTGGACGTATCCAATATTACATTTTGGTTAAAAAGTGTTAAAATTTTTGGCAAATTTTAACACTTTGTTGGAATCGACAATTAGAAACAAAAAGAAGATCGATATATCAATATGCGATATATATCGATATGCGATATATATCGATATGCGATATTATGATGTTTGCATAGATAAATCTTATTCCTGCTCAAAACATCTTTTTTTTCTCCGGAATTGTGCCTATGCTCATCTTAAAATTTCTCTGGGATTAATGTTCCATCATATAGTACTATTTGTTTTTTTATAAAACAAAGTTTGAAATTGATCCAAAGTTTGAAACAGATCCAAAAAATGGACGGAAAAACAGATCTTTTTGCCATCACTCTTTCTATCAGAAGAATTTAGTTTCGGCGATTAACTTTGAAAGTAAATATTTTGAGAAATTTCCAATATAATTAAATATATGTAATTAAATGCGCAATCTACGAGTCACTTAAGAATATCGGAAAATCATCAATAATGAGGAAAACTATTGGCTCGCTCATAACGGAGAAGTCGAAATTGTGATGTTCAAAATTATTGAAGTTCTACTGCACTTAAATTTATTGACAGCTATTTGCTGGGTTTTTTTAAGTTTGATATTTATTGCAAGTGAGATAATATAGCGATTCATGCAAGGCATTTAAAGATAATGAATCAAGGACCATTCGGAGTCATGTCCAGTGATGATTCGCGAGCCCTCATACACGCACACACATACATATCGCGTAATCATCCATACACTTTCGTTCGCGTGCGAATATACCGCCGCATAAACGTAATACGCTCACACGCCCTCCTTCGCATAGAATTCACCATCGCCTTCCGCTCGTCACGCGCTCAAATACCTAGGCGAAACGAGCGTGCCGGATCGTGAACGTAATCTTTGAACCGCCATTAGTGTTCCATCAAAAGTATTTTATTAGCACTGTTGCGCGCGCGAGGCACACACGAGGCATTTCGATCGCGTGAGGATCCGTGACACGATTCCAACATAATTCTTTATTTTTTATTTTTTTTTTCCTGAATCTTGATCGTCCGAGGACACCGATCGGCAGACTGCAGCAACGCGATAAGCAAGAACGATAAAGCGCTTGCGACGCGTATTGCGACGCAAATTGCGAGAACGCTATTCTTGTCGCAATTATTTCATACGAAATACGTATCTGTCGCTACCGATCGCGAGGCGGAATTACAAATGAACCTGATGCCTCGCGCGACACGCACGAAATTGCAAATCTTGCTATCATTAATCGTGATTACGCGACACGATGGAATTTAATCGGGTCGACGGAGGTGGGGCGGTTTTGCGCAATCGAACAGGACACGCTTCGCCTCGGAAGAAGCGTACTCGATTCTCGCGTTGAGGTATATTTATCGGACGAATCGCGTGCACACAGAGACCGCGCGCTCGTAATTGTCACGCGGTTCTTTATGTTCTCGCTACGCGCCGGGATTGGCCGAAGTGGACAATCGACCGGGGCCCAGCCGCGTTGCGGGGACCCAGTCACCGAAGATCCGGCCCCATTCGTCGCGACAAAACGACGTGGAAACGAACGTGCGTTACGGAAGAAGAACATAGGCCGACGTTACCATTGTCGTTCTCCATACTCGACAGCTATTTAATGCACGCGTGTGAGCGCCTCTCCGTCCCCGTCTCGACAACGAAGCGATCGCGATGATAGTGGTCTTCGTACACTTACATGTACTTACGCGTGTTCACTTATCTAGGATGTGACGTAAACGCCCCATCTATCCATTCTCGGTAACATCTCTGCACGTCCGGGCGGTGATACACCGCCGTTTCTTTCGCTATCGCAACACACGTATTGTCGCTGCACATTATATTATCGCGAGAGCAAGGATTTCTCGCAATGGTCCTTGGCGCGATTGATTTCGACAAAGTTTATTGTTGATTCCTGCTATCGATGTGTGTATTCAGCGTCGCTTTGACGAGGGGTTGCGATGTTCGACGACGCGTAAAATCAGGGGCGATTAGTCGGAATGCACACAATTAGCGTTGCAGTCGCTCGGCGCGCGCGCGCGCGCTATTACATTCCACGCGACACGCGTAGACGATTAGACGGATAATGTTTTTTTTGCATCCAGTATATCGTCAAGTTAGACATTCGCAATTCAAGCTACGCACAGAATTCGAATTGCCAAGTGATTTTAGTTTAATCGACGAAAGGTTCGCGCGCAACACGATGTAATTAATTAACGTAAAATATTTAATCAGCGAAATGTTAGACGATTGATTTCATGATTAAATCACACGTCAATTTCGAGAAAAATCAACCGCGCGATTATTGAAGTTTGAACAATAGATCGTACGTAACAGATCCTTAACGAGAGTTTGAGAAATTTCACGCTCATCGGGGTTAATCGGGGGTATAAACCGACTCATCTTAGACAGATGTCGAAACCGACCACGAAGTTCAAAGGGCCGTTATCCCCGACATTACGACGAACTTTACGCAACTAATCTCGAATTTCTCTAAGTCGGTAGAACACGGTTACACACGTTTAGTCTAATTCAAAGATCACGACTTGGCGGTAATTTGCGCGAACGATATTTTATTGCCGATATTTTATTGTTGAATTTATATTTTGATATATTATTCGCAATTGTGGAAATAACGTTTATTTGGCTTTTTGTTTGTTCTCTTCAAATCTTTTTTGTCGACTGGAAAATTTGTATCTGTATCTCCGCTAAAGTGTTTCCGCTAAAGGCGCGTGAAACATCGCGAAATCGAGCGTGTCCAAAAAACAAAGGGCACTGTTGTTTGTCGCCGATACCAGTGATGTCTGCGGCCCCGAATTTACCGAAGCACGAAAAAAAAGATATCTTCCGCCCGTAGACACCAATAAGAGCCTGGTCCCTCGTTTCGTTACCCGCGCAACTTCTCGCAGCCATCAGCGCGCGAAATGTCCCCCGGCCCTTTGATGTTCGAGCGTTGCAGAACACGAAGAGATTCCAGCGCGAATGGTGAAGAGCGGAATTCGGCGTCCTTCCATCCCCGGTGACCACTCGTGAATTGTTGCACTCTCGCGACTCACCCCATTCCGCGCTTTCGGTTCGCGCGCTCGCAAAGAGAAGCAAAAACACTCTTCGGCGCCGTTCTCGCACTTCAGCGGGTAATCGCAGCAAGAACGTGCTGTTGTCGGGGTGGGTCGCCTCCTCCGCCTGTGTCGCGATGAGACTGGGGAAACAATTAAGGGAAGGCGAGGCGCAGTGTCGCCTTGTATGATAATGCGCCGTAACCTCCAGCAAAGGAAAAACGATGTGGTAAAGGAAGAGAAGGATTACATGGTGATGGAGGAAAAGCGGTAGAAGTGCACGGAACGGGGTTGTGCAGGTACACGATGACGACAGAGAAAAGAGAGAGAAAGAGAGAGGTTGGACGGGAGTACGACTAGAAGAGAATACGAAGTGGATGGTCGCGGGCGGAGGGGAGTTAGTGGAGGTCGTGGTTCTTACTTTGCATTCTTTTGTGTATCCTCCTGAGCCCTTCAGCCGACCTGCCGCTACCCGGTCGTCCTCTCTTCTCTTCCCTTGAAGCTTGAACTAACGCCCGAGGTTTTAATGCACTTGTCTACTCCACATACCGTTCATAAAGACACATATGCCGTCTGTTGAGCGAGAGTGGGCAGGCGAAGGTCTTGGAGTGAGATGGAGCCGCGCGTGCTGAACTCAGAAGCGGGACGGCGAAAGATACAGAGAACGGCAAAGAGGAGCCCGAGAGGAAGCGGAAGAGTGTGGCGAGCGTGTAACGATATGAAATGCATTTTAAATTCTAAGCATCGACCGCATTATGGAAGAATCTTTGCTCTTCGCTCTTGCATAATCTCGCGCGGGGAAGAAGATGAGAAACGGAGCGCGCGGATGGTTGAAAAAGAGGAAACGACACGAGAGAACGGCGGTTCATGATTTTTCGATGAATACGGACTACCTACTGTGTCCGGTGTATTCGAATTATCACAGACGTTATCTAATATTCCGCTACTATTCAATGCGTCATATATTTTACCGTATCGTCTTTCATGCGCTGTATCTCTGCGCTGATTGTAAAAAAAAAGCCGAAACTTTTTACATATTTTCAGTCACATACATCAGTTCTGTTTAGTAATGAACATAGAACGTATGAATGGATGGTGTTGCGGAGAATCTCTCGTAAAATTATCGAGCGACATATTTGCAGATATAAGACATACGTACAAAAAAATACGTACATAAAACTAGAGGATGTATGACACACATTGAACAAACAAGGGCATCGAACTTTTACTATTTTTTTTCATAAAACGATTTCTCTTTATCGCAACTGTGGAATCTCAGAACAGTTTCAAATGTGATCAACTTACCTCTTGCGTCCCGGTATCCGCGCACCAACCAGCTCTCTGCTACGGCGTCATTCGTCAATCTAAACAAACGAAACGGAGTTTCAGAAAATCCGAACGTTATTCGCATCTCTCTGACGTACGTTGTCTAAGTTTTTTTCCCTCGGCAAACGCAAGTATATATCATCCGTGTATATGCAATATCACACGAATGGAACATCGCTCGTGCGTCGCGTTATTCAAGCGCGGAGTCTCCGCGCGGCGGAAGCGGGCGGACAATTTCGCGCGAGCCTTTCTCGCGGGCGCGTATAATGCGACGTTAGGGTCGAAGGTGTACCCCAAGTGCGCGCCGATTCAAGGCGCGAGCGTGTGGGAGAGAGGAGGAGTACCGTGCCGATCTTTTCAAACGGGGAAAGAAAGCGGGCGCGCGAGATTCGCGCTTCATTCACTCGCGGAGTCCATGGAGGGAGGGGGCGCGAAAGACTCTCCTTCGAGATGTAATTAGCACATCTTGCCGTGACGGCGCGCGACAATGCGGCTTTTAATTAGTATGCGTCCACGTATTCCCGACCGATTCCTCCCTCGTAGCACCCTCTCACACACACATACACACACACATCTGACAGCGAGCGTAGACGACGACTGCGACGAACACACGTGGTCGATTTCACGCGCACGCACACGCGCGCGTGTACACACCGGGGCGCAGCAACGAACCGTGCGCGTTTATGTCGGCGCATCACACGCCGCTGCACCGCAGAAGTGTCAATACGTGGGTGCGTGTACGCGCGCGGCGACGACGAGCGAGTTCGCGTGCACACCGGTTTGCATTACGGCGGATACACTCGAGCACGTAAGGCGTTTTCTGCCATATAAAGAGCCGCCCGACCGGCTTGGGGCTTAACGATAATACATAATTTGATGCCGCGTTTATTTTCCGCTTGTCAGAACAACTCACGTCACATTTGAAAATTATATCGGCGCAAATTACAAGCCTGAGAAGCGCAATAAATTCGCGCTGATTGCTTCGCCACTTGCGGTAATTTCTTTCTTAATGAGAAGTCGATACACACAGAGAGACACAGTGTGAAAATCGGTAATTTAAAAATCATACATCTCAGTCGAGGAACAAATGTCGAGACCGAAACGATGAATTATTTAGTTCGTCTCAGCAATATACGTATCGGAAAACAGATCGAACGCCTTGAATTCATTCGCTATTCATTTTCTTATAGACTTCCGACAATGTTGCGTGCATTGATTTCGACGATGAAGGCGGTTCTAACTGTTGCCGACTTTTAAACTTCGTCGTCTGTCATCGACAATCTCCATCGCGTTGTCAATGACATGCATAACTCAAGGACGTACCAACGAAATGATATTACTCCCGTGCGAAGCGTAAAAGTGGATTATACCGCTTTCTGCGAAAGAGGCGATGACGTGCGAAGGTATAAATGGCGCAACAACGCGACGAAGTTTCTGCGTTATACTCAATCAATCGGTGAACAAAAATCGAGTTTTTTTTTTTTTTTTTTTATCGCGTATCGAAGGTCAGACGCGTTCGTCTTAAAGCGTCCCCGCGCTTTATTGTCAATCGCAATCGCACGCAGATATGACACGCGGGCGTGACACGCGCTAACGCGACACGTCGATCCGCAATTATGTCGTGCGAGCCTTCACTCGCATCCTCGAGACAATTGTAGGGGGTTGACGAAGGACGCCAATTGCTGCTGAACCAGTGACAGAAAGCTGCACGATTTCCGGGATGTGTGCTAATATCCGACATTAGATCGAGTGTCGTTCGGTAACGCGCGCGCGTGATTATACGCGGAACGGTAGAAGGAAACGCGAGAAAATTCAAACGATTGTTTACCGCATTTTTTACGTCAAAAAAACAAATGCGTTATTAAGTCGACGTTCTTTATTCATACGATTTGACGCAAGTTCACTTTCTTTGCGTAAGTTATTTCGCAAGTTTTAGAGAACAAGGAGACGTTATCATAAGCCGCAATGTTCCTCGTGACGGGAGGAAATATCGAAATACACGCGAGATGTACATTTTCCTCATTATAAACGAAACGAAAAAAAATCGAACAAAAACGTCTCAAAGTGTCTTTGGTGTACCTTTTGCTGAATATAAAAAACATTCGATAATAAATTTACTGCGCATTACTGGCGCACACGTATATCCATTCATCTCTATGAGAACACAAAGAATTAAATATGTGCGATGAAACATTCGTACATTCTTTACATTCTATCAAAATTATCCTATCCGAGCTATTTTAATTGCCGGTAGCGCGTGCGATACGCGAGCGCGCGCGAACACGCGGCGCGAGTTTAAAACCGCTCGTATACATACGCGAAAAGTCGAGTTATATCCGATTTCGAAAGCGTGCGATCTGTGTCAATGCCACGATTTAAACGTAGCGAACCTTTCGGGAATTGAACGAATATTGAAATTGCGGGAAACGCACGAAACTTTTGCATAATGAGCTGCCGGCTCACGCCGTCACACAAATGTGCACGCACACCGTTCCCCGCACCGACCCGCGCGTACATGAATATTTTCATTTGATTGCGTTAATTAAACTCGCGCGCTGCCAGGCGATGACCTTTGAAGTTCAGCGGCACGCGGCACGCATACACCAATTACCGATATTATTAATTGCAATGTGCTCTCCATTTTCGGCAGTCATTGAGTCTGTTGGCTGCCGAGTCGCGCGATCTTGAGTCTTGGACGTATAAAAGATGTTTTACTTACTTCTACATAAATGAGATATTTTTGAGCTTTAAGTCGGAGATACACCGATAAGAGTATTAAAAGCTACCGTTCAAATTGCATTCTCTGCGTTGATTTGAGAGTAATCGTTGTATTATATTTTTAATTCTGTTTTTGTTCTTCATACACACACATCTCACATGTGGTTTTTTATATTAAAACTTTCGATCTAAATCTCACCGCAATATAATATCGCAAAACTTCAGTGATGAGGCAATATTTCTCGCGCGCGTCTCCAAAATAACTCGCGGTTTTTTCTGGCTAGATTTTAATCTGGTGTCGCAAGAAATTAGGAACGTTTCTTGGCGCGGTCTTTCGATAAGACCGACCGCGAGACGCCGGAAATCATTGCGAATGTACTTACGCGATGAGATAACAGCCGCAGAGAAAAAAAACTGTTACGTGCTATTCGCGATATAAACGTCACTCAGCGGTAACATAAATGGAACATTTATTTTGCGAGTTCCGTCCAAACACACACGGAATAGCAAAAAACTTACAAAACAACAAAACAATGTGCGAAAATATTTTCCGAAGTAGTGAAATATAATTTTCGAAATGTGAAAAAAAAAAAGAAGAATTTGATGCGATTTAACTTGTGTAATTTTCAGACGCGTCCTCGCTCGCCGCTAACGATTTCCGTCGCGATTTTCGAGACCTCGCACCATCGTGTCTCGTTTTGCCACCGAGCAGCGCCGTTAGGGTGAAGCACTTACGGTACAATGAGTATGCAAATAGGCTGGCATTCGGCTACATTTGTTTCAACGAGCTTAGGAACGCCGTCTCGCGAAGAAGCAGGTTCCTCCTCCTTCGCGGAGGCCATAAAAGTACACCCTTCGTGTTTCCAAATCTTTACAAAGCGAAGGGAGTCACTTTCCAACGCATTTTTATTGCCTGTTATTTCGCTCGGCTCGCATACCTCGACATTGTTTTCGCCATTGTTTTTTCTCACGACGAGTGACGCTACTTTTCTGCTCAGATACATATCGATCGAAGTAACGAGAAGTTTTCTTCGTGTTTCACCGCAAACAGCCGTTTCACCAATCAAACTTTTTGCCCGCCGATGTGTCTCTACACTTGAAAAAGGTTCCTCCGTGCGAAAGTTGAAACTTCGCGCGAACTTCATTCGTATGCATATTCCTACTTTGGTTACTTCATCCTACTTTGGCCGCGCGCGCGCGCGCGCGTCCCAGGAGATTAGTCTCGACAATTCAAAGCTGAAACAGAGTTTTCGTCTCGTGTCGCGTAAAGCCAATTACGCGTTAAGACGCGTCACAACCGTCGCGGCAGTCCAAAACTTGGCAAATTTCTGACAACGACCGTCGCGCGCGGCGTTTGGAAACGTTTACGTAACGCGTTACTCGCCGAAACACCAGATCCGTAATAACGGTAACCCCCTAAAGCACCCGATGCATACCGACTCGTTTTGGAGCCCGGCCCAATCGCTCGATCAGAGGCTCTATGCCTCCAATGCAGCCGGGCTCGATTCTCGAACGATCCTCGAATGATCCTCGAGCATCGCGCCCCAGTTGGTGGGGCACGCTATGTAATCAGAGCTCTTCGTCTGCATGCGAGGCTCGCTAATGACGCGAGCGATTAAGCTCGCGCGATGACAATCCACTCCCGGCTCGAAAAGCGAGTGTCACTTTTTTATTTGGCGACGGGGAGTTATATGCGCGAAGCGCATAATAGAATTCGCCGCTCGAAGGTAATTTCTCTTAGTTTTTGCGTTTGCACCGCAGATAGTATTTCTGCAGGAGATAATTGAACTGTTTGAGGTGTCGCTGTCTGACAAATGGTCCGTAATTACGCTTACCCGTTACATGCTTATTAGCGGTTAAATTGTCTTTCTTGATCTCCCAGATAGCTTTTTGTATCGATTACGCATTTGTGTGTACGTGTTCGATGTGTTTCTGTAATCACACGACTGTAATCACATTGCGCGCTCGCATTTCGCACTTACTCATTTGCACGTGTAATTGCAATTTTTATTCGTACAGAGTATTCAGCTATTTAAATTTTGACATTTGCACAACTTTTTAAAATATATATAATCTCTCTCTCTCTCCCTCTCTCTCTCTCTCTCTCTCTCTCTCTCTCTCTTTCTTTTAATTCTACATTCAATTCGCGGAATAAATAATTTCCCCAGGCGCGTTATAATCTTAATAACACAGAGAAGCGCCAGCGGGTATCATTTGACGTATGACGGGTTCCGTGAGATGTATTTCAAGGCGAAGTGGAAACTCCTACTTCCGAAAACCGAGACGCGCGCTCTCTCAAGTTTCGCGCGAGTAAGGACGGATGTGAACTTTGCGAAACCGGTAGGCCCCACCGGATTCGTAATCGCGTAATCCTGAGATTTCATTAAACCAAATATCCGAGCTTTCTGTCGTCGGGGGCTTAAGTGCGCGATCCCTTACCGAGAAAAAGTTACGCGACATTCGGTTATCTACATCGGAAATCTGCTTTTATCCTCGCCGCAAATTGACTTTAGCAAAATTAATTAAGAACTGAGGAGTTGTGCCGCTCGAGTTACGTTAAGATCGCGTCCCGCTTAATGGAGACGCGAACTTTAATCCCGTTCGATCAACTCGTCTGTCAAGCCGCAAGTAAGCCAATCAAGCAACCTAACTTCTATCAGTCCTTTCTCAACTGTAAAATTGATTTCTCGTGATACACGATGCGTTTTTACTTTCAATTGTGAACGTCGGTCCAGATGTAATTGTTGACGCGTGTTGTGTCTTATCCCGATGAGACTTGACGCGTATATCTATATGTATATGTGAACGGTATTGAAGTCCGCGCTATCAAAATCGTCGACGCGAGCCGCACCGTGACAACGCGGGACATACGGTTTTATCGGCTGTTAACGAAATAAACCGTGAAGGACGTTAAGGAGCGCGTCGTGTGTGGGAATAAAGCGACGTCCATTCTTCCGATGACAATACGGCCATTTGATAAAAGTCACTCGATCCCCCTTTCTCGCCGCGAACAAATATTGGAAGGAGAGAGAGAGAGAGAGCTCGCGGGCTCTCGCGATAAGCGTGAAACTCTGAATTCGAAGCTGCGTAGATTACGCGGTGTACACGCGCGTGCGTGCGTGCGTGAGTGCGTGCGTTCACACGCGTGTCAGTCGTGTCGATGTGCACACTTACTGCGCCGTGGCAGATGTTGATAACGAGCGACAGCAACAGACAGGGACAGTGACAGCTGCCCCGTATTGTTCGACACGTTCGTTGATTATAGGTCAAAGGCCTCTTACGAAGAATTAAAGAATCATGTGCGGTCGAAACATTTTTTCGTAAAATGATGGTAGTCGACAAATTTCTTTGCGCGAATCAGAGATGTTCACGCTTCTTCTTCGGAATCCGATTTGCGAATCGACAGAATATAATTTATCGCGCGCTATTTTTTCTTGTTAATATTGCAGATTGTTTGTAAATGTTTTGTAACGTCTGTCAGTTATTTTTACATGACACATGTTACCTACACTTACTCTTTAACTGTTTTCCGATACTTGGAAGATATAAAGTTTCTATCTTTTGCCGAATATCGCACAAACTGCACTCGGTCTAAAATCAAATCTTGTTTGGTATCTGAAGAAAATATCGAATGTGCTGTGTGAGAACAAGTAGAAGTATGAGAGTTTCTCTTTTTTTTCGAAAGAGAGAGAGAAACACACACTTCACATTGCAAGGGAATTTAGTCGTCTATTACGTGAAACAAATTGGAGTTGAATTATGGGTCACGAAAGCGACTTAATAGCATCTTTATTCGTCCGCTCGATATATCTCCATCTTGTTCTACTTACAATTAATAGTCTACATTAAGATGCACTCGCGTATGTTTCGCCATTTTTTTTTTTTTTTTTTTTTTTTTTTTTTTTTTTTTTCAAGAAACAATCTCGGTAACGTCGCCAATGCGATTTCACTTTGGCTACGCATTAATGACATTCTGATCGTTCGACTAAATTCGATTGACAAAAACGCATGTCGTTCTCTCGGTAACAATGAGCCGTAACGCATCCATTAACGCGTTTTTTGAAAAATAATTGAAAGTTAAATGGAATTTACGAAACGATTTCGGGACAGTATCACAAATGTTTTTTGCGTAATGTTAAAGATCAATAGGTTTTAAAGAAATCGATAGTAGCCGAAAATTTGCGATTAAATATACATTATTTAACATTCTAATCGCCTTTTAATTGTATCGCAACAGATCGCGATACATTCGATTATTATCGATTGCGTGTTACGAATACTGTAGTATTCAAAACTTTATTACTCTTTTGCTTAATAAGAGCTGCATTCCGTGTTCTATATCTGTTTTTTGGTTTTTGTTTTCCGAATCGTTAAGTAAACGTTCGCGCGGATGTCGTAAAAGACAACTTATTTATCTTTTATCGTGCGAAATGGATAAAACTCGACGACATGTCAGACGTAATTTCTCGAATATGAGGAACACATCGGTGGAAACATCGGTAATCTTTTAGCAGTGCATCCGCGAGCAATGTCCTTTGGCTTCGTGTCTTCGACTCCGTATCGCAATTTGATGCGCGAATTTCGAGGTTCACGAACCTTAAATTGATTCTTTGCAGAATTTAGACGTTAAATGCGATGATTTGAGAGAGCCAGCGGTTTTAAGATTGCTGAAAATAAAGTTCGAAAAATACCCGATTCCCTATTAGCGAAGCGTATAATCTCGACGTATTATTGAACGTTCAACGCGGAATGTTCTTGATGGGATAAAATAGAGCTGAAATATATTAAGCGACGATAGCAGAGAATGGAGAGACCGCAAAGGATTTCCGACGGAGACAAAGAGCGATAAAATTGTGCGATTACTAAAGACTCGATATGCGCATCTTGGTGACGTGAAACCACAATCGGGTTATTACACAATCAGATGTCCAGATTTTCGCAAAACGATTACGAAACATCACTCATTCGATAACTCAAGTACAATATCGCCACTTACTTTTTTGACGTGCGCCTTACATATCAGTTGCAAACTGTGTTAAATAAACTATAATTAGCTGGGATTCGAGGATGTGCGAAGGATATGTTGCGCAAGCTTTTATCGCTCGAAGAATAAGTTTCGCAAATTTGCATTGCGGCGCGAGTGATTACATTGTCGTCGCGATGAAAGCTTGCAACGTGTCGATTAGGCGAAACACGGGATACATAGGAAAAATAGAAATAAATAAAACACAACAGAAAGCAAAAAGCATAAATTGTATTTCGTAACAATGATATGAGCGAACGAAAGCGAAACACACTGGTAGAACACACCACATAAACCGCGCATTGACAATCGCGATGAATAATGGAGGGGTCAATTAAATCTCAATTAAACACCACCGGATAATACGAATCGCGGCTCTTTTCAGCGTCGCCCCCACCAGTGGGGCTAGGTTTTTTAAACATCACCGCGGCGCGTTTACCCGCTGCGGAAAATCAGCCATCTAGTCCGCACGCATACACACCCACACATACGTACACACGGCCGGTCATTTTATACACCTCGTAAAGAATAGCACGTTAAAATTACGTTGATGGGCCTCGAAAATATGATTTCCACTCGGCGCTCATCGATAACCCCGCCATTCGACCGAATCAAATTCTATCCCCGACACTTGGCGATACTGATACCGCGTATTATATTCCATATCAAATTATCCGCTAATTTAATAGCACGTTGTCGTCCTAATTTAAAGCGCCGCGTCCATCATTAATCACGAACAGCCGGCGACTCGCGGAACTGAATCAGGAAACCGCGAAGTATGCTCGTATGTTTAGCGGGAGACGCGTTTACGAATGCGTTTACAACCCCCGCACTATACGCAAACACGCAACGCGTCGATCTTCTTTCTAACTCGGGCAAAAAGGGAGAAGAAACCACCACCACGAGGGTAGCACACGAAAAGAAATTCGATCTGACAATTAATTTCTTCGTTCCTTATATCCCCGTGCACAGCTTTTCGCACTTCTTCGCGATTCCGATTCCACATCTGTTTGTTTCTCACAATTCGCAAGCGCGTCACCAAGTGTGTGTCTCGGTATCGCCAAGTATCGCTGACATTGATCGGAACTTTGCGTGAAATATATCCGAGATATAATACGAATACAAGATACACCAACAATAAGCGCGAATTCATCAATTGACGTGTGCGAAACAGCACCGAGAAGCACTGCTCGGATCGTTTGATATCGCAGACACCAATAAGGAATACACCGGCCACGTAACTCTCTTTACCTTATCTCCGATGCGACTAAGTTATCTCCAAGATAAACACACGTGTCACACTTAAATCACGAACGGCGCGAGAAGGAGCGAACGGTGATCACAGACTGATACAAAGAAACGCGGATTCGTTACGGTAACACAAATGTTTTCTCTTGAAGTGCCCGGACCCGACGCTCGGTCACTTGTACCCGATTGCCACCACTGTAGTCCACCCTTACAGTTCATCCGGACGACCGATCATCTTGCGAGATCATTCTGCGGGATAATGTAAAGAAGCGCGGAAATCACATCGTCTTCCGCGAAAGTTTCTTGATCGTCGTCGTCGTCATCACGTTTAAGTTACGTTGCCTCCGTTATCCACGATCAAAAGCACCACCACTGTGTCTGTTCGCTGGCAGTCCGTTGGCTACTGACGACCGTTACTTAACAACTCCGAGATTCCGCGATCTTCCGCTCACGGACCTGTGCACCACGTTTGCGGACGCGCAGCTCCACGGCGTTTGGTCCTTCGTGTCCTTAGAGCGTACGTATATATCCGCGAGCGGGTGTGCGCGTTCCTCGGATGTGTACGCACGTGCATGTAAGCCGGATGTCTGCGTGTACGTGAAATCGTGGATCCGTGCGATGCTGGCGACTTGTCGTCGTCGTCGTCGTCGTCACCGTCTTCGTCGTTTTCCTCCGGTGCTGTACGTGTGTACGTTCGTCGCGCGTGTGTTACGTGTGCGCGCGCGCAAGTAGTCTCATGTGAATGTACGTGTTTTGTGGTTCGCGTGTACGTGTTGGTAGAAGATGTGATCCTTGTATGTGTTACGTGTGTACATGTGGTGTGTGTGGGTGAGCTAGCGGTGCGCGCGCGCGCGTGTCCGTACCGGTGGGTATATTACAAGGTGTACGCGTCTTAAGTGATTTCGGCCTCGCTGGTCAGCCCCGGCAGCTCCGTATGATGAGGCCGCCGCTTTGCTACTGACAGACCTAAAGACCACCCTAACCCTGCAGTCGGGGACGAGGGGTTCCCCACCCCCGTCGTGAGCGGACGAGAGAGAGACCACCCTCCCCCGCCAGGGACCAGGGCGAATAAGCAACCCTTAGCACCCGATGCCACCTCCACGGCGGCGGCGCAAACGCACTCCTGCCTCCGAGGGTAGTCTTATCCCCACCGACTCTTTCGTAGGAGCGAGAAACCACCACCCGCCACCCACCCCCCAGTCGTCTCTCCAGTCCTTCCACCACTACCGCCCCCTCCTGCACTTCGTCACGACGCACGTTACCGACGCCGCCGTCGACGCCGCCGCCGCCACCGCCGCCGCCGCCGTATCTACCCCTCCAACGCTGACTCCGACGGCGAGAAATCCCTTCCAGAGACGAGAAACCCCTTCTTCTCGTATCCTACGGCTTCTACGGAGGAGAGTCGTCTTAAGATAAAAACACGGACGATCGGGTTTTGCAGTTAACCCACTCACCCTCGACTCGCATCCCCTCTACACGTGCGTCCTTTCCGTCGTCCCCTCGTCGTACTACCCCCGATCCGCCGATGTATCCCCCTACTACCTTGCTCACACGGACTCTTGCAAGCAAGCAGCCTCGAATCACCCCAATCCTTTCGTCCACCCTCCTATCTCACCCCCGGTTCTCCTCGCCGATCCGTTGCTCTCCACGGATCTCTACGACTCGACGAAACTTTCGATTCTTTCGGGGGCAACCTTCACAACCCCCACCCACCCAGTTTTTCCTCTCTTCACCGACCGATACATCGCGTGTCGACCCGTTCGACGTTATCATACCGTTCACCCTCGGAGAGCACACATATTCCCCACCCCTCGGCCCCGACGTTTCCCACTGCGAGAGACAACAACAGGACCGACCTCGTGGTTTTTTACAGGACGGAGGGGGAAAGGGTGGCCGTATATATTGTTGTCATTTTTTTGAACGGTTTCAGGCGCATCGATCTTCGACGACTGCACATCCCGTCCTGGTCACGCGCCGATGTGACGCGCCGACAAGATCACTTTCGCCGTGTTTCTTTACAGAATGAACCTAACCCGCGCATTACTTTTATCGGTACTGTGGTGCATTTTGTCTGCAAATGAAAGATTTTATTTGTTTTATCTCGGAATAGAGTGCTTAGTATCTCCGACGAAGATGAGAATAAAGAATTGCTGGATAAAATATATTTTTTTCCGCTGTTTGAGACGACGGATAAACAAGCGTTCTCGATCTTTTTCAGTGTTTTTCTTAGTACATTTCCTTTTGATGATAAAGTATATCATATCATTCACGAAAAAAATGATTTTGTCCCGAGAAAACAATCTTCAAGACATAGACGGATGTAGAAAATTTGAGCGATATATGTCTGTTGATATGGAAGTGTAAAAATTTCCTGTGAAAAGATGTGACAATGACGCGATAAAAACGCGATACGACGATAAAACTTGCATATAATACGTACATTTACTGAAAAATAAAAGCAGAGAATGTTGTGTATTGAATTGCTGTGTTACAAATTAGTTATGTTATTAATCGCTATGTTACGAATTAGTTTTGGAAAGAAATTTATACTTTTATTTTTAAATGATTTTCTCTTGGGAAATGTTTTAAAAACTACATACTTTTATTTATAAACGATTTCCTCTTGGGAAATTTTTTAGAAGTAGATCGCGAATCATGTATTCTATGCACAGTTTTGTTTGTATATTGAGTGTGATTTATCCGTAAGCGCAAAATGTATGTGAAAATTTAAACTGCAACGTATTCTCTATAAAATAGCACATTTGTTCGCGAAGTTTCCAAGTTAATTATAATACCTTATTGTAATATAAATGACATTGTGCATAGAATACATTAATTTTATTTCAACTTCTTATTTTGTTTAATACAAAACATTTTGAAATATTTTATATTTTGTGCCATTAATAAGATTTATCAATGTAACCAAGAGTCATTACATATTGCAAGAAAAAAATAGCTATTTAGTTACAAAACAATATATGAAAATATACGAGAAAAAATATATTCACGAAAATATATACGCACGATTGTATTGCAAAGCATTTTAATTATCCCGCACAAAAATAAAAAATAAAATTGTATATCTAAACAAAATTAATAAATTCTTCCTTGAAATAAACCTGCGAGCATTATATTTCAAGAATACGGTAGTACGATATATACGCAAGAACAAACTTCGATTTACGATGCGCTATCACAAAAGTTCTTTCCCGCTTGGCCCTTTGACCACGAGACTGTATCAATTTAAATGCCTGAACGCGTATCATACGATCGTTTATATTTACTCCAAGTTTGAAGAAACTAATATAAATTTTACCTATAGTTTTCAGATATGTTTCTGTACGCGCGCGTGTTATCGAAAAAAAAAAAAAAAAAAAAAAAACAAAAAAGTTTTTTTAACACAGCAATAAAGAGCATCAGCGTTGAAAAGCAACTCAAAATATCAAAAAAATCTCTTAAGTATTCTCTTGTATTATGTAGACGACAAGTACCGTAACGCGTCGTCTCGAGTCTACGGACTCGGTTTATCTGACGCTTCCGTAGAAAGAATCGTAAGGGTGACGAGGGTGGTGGATGTATCGAAACAAATTTTTATGCGGGTCAAGCTTTTCTGCGCTTTTCGAAGCCGCCACCCCCACCTGCGGCTGTGCACCCCACTACCGATCGACACTCATTTATACTTTTACCACCACCCGACCGCCCCCACCGTGGGGATTGTTTATGACACGATTCGTTTGATTATTAGCTGTTTATACGCGACCATCGATCGAACCGCTAACTGCACGCGGCATTCCGACAGCAAAACAGTTTTGCCGCGCGCTTTACTGCAACCCTTCCGCTCCAAAACCGGACTCTTTTGTTCTTTTTTTTTCTTTTTTTTTTTTCGAGCGTGTCTAAACCAACGAAACTGGTTCTACCGGACTTTTCGTCGGACTTAGTTATTACTGTTCGTGATCTTAGTTCTACACTGCCCGGATGACCGTTCGGACATCTTAAGAGTGTTCCATGGATACACGTCATCGTTCGTCGCTACTATAATTTCAAGTATTTTACGACTACAAAACTACGGACTCGCGCAATTTTTCGCTTTAATATATTATAGTGCTTGCACAGGAAACTAGTAGTACGAGAAGTAGACAAGAGAAACGTCAATACAGAAATACTCAAGATTTCTTTTCGCGTACAGCTAACAAAGTTTTTTTTTAATTAACGTTTTTTAATTAACGTATCCTTTAAACAACGTATTTTTATTGATTATCATTTTTCGATTTAATTATCATGGAATCAAGAGATGTAAATTACAATTGTACGTTAACTTGTTACCATGTTTAAATTTTACAAATTCTCTAAAACGACGCGAATGTTTTAAAACTTTATCATTGATCGTTGTTTAGTT
This sequence comes from Pseudomyrmex cubaensis, assembly GCA_014825685.1. NCBI lineage: Eukaryota > Metazoa > Arthropoda > Insecta > Hymenoptera > Formicidae > Pseudomyrmex > Pseudomyrmex cubaensis. The sequence continues at coordinate 32,397 of QVOA01010930.1, read as the reverse complement.
CGCGAAGTATTAATTATGACAATTAATATTAATGCTCTAATTAAACGGTTATTAATTACATCTAAGCTCTTATGTCGCATGTGAGAATAGCTTTAGGTGAGAAGGTTTACGTTTATTGATTTAAAAACAGATTTGCGTTGCGTCTGTCTCTCGATCTGTCTTGCGGGTTAAACGGCTGCCGTCGGAACAATGTTTGACATCTCTGCTTTTCCGGCTGACAGGAGCCATTCGCATCTACTGTGACGAAGATGTTTCCGATAAATTTTACCGAATTATTATATCACGCGTATAAAATCATTTTCTTTCGTTTATTAACGCTTTTGTTTAAGTTTTTTTTTGTTAAACGGAGTATATCTTGGAGAATTTTACAATTTACTTTGTTCTTGTATCACACGGAACTTTTTATCTTTCGAGTATTACACGTTTCTTTTTCTGTATCAATCTTGATTTTTTTATTGTTGAATATTTATGTTTATATGTGTATCACCATGCCATTTTTGTAGAAGTTGTAAGTCAATTATAAAAATATAACATAATTTTGTTCTCAATTCCACAAAAAAAAACATTTATATCGCACGTGTTAATTTTTCGCAATTTAATTTGAAGAATATTATAATTCGGAGAGTGCGCGAAATTGAATAATAACGGTACTTTCCAAACACGATTAGATGCAATTAAAATATTCGATACATAAATATTTTAACACGTTTATTTTAACAAAGTGATACACAATTATTTATGATTAGCGCGCTTACATTGCGCACAATGTATGCTTTATGTCGATCATGTATGATTATTTCACTTTATTTGATTAAATAGATTATATTTTACGCACCATCTCATTTTATTGTCGCAAAATTCAAAGATTATACACGATTTTGTTATCACTCAATGTTATGTATTAATTGCCGCGTTTCCATTTTACAATTATGTCTTGACGTTGAACACAGTTAGCACCAACACACATCACACCCGTCATCACCGTTGATATCACCACACGATCAAGAATTTTTCCTTTGCTCGGCACCCGACTAGTCTCAGGGGAAAACAGTCCGTGAGAGACGGACATGAGAGATGAAAATAAATAATCTGCTCATTAGCGGAAAATCCTTTCATATATGTTTATAACATGTTATTATCATTGGTAAAAGTAAATGCTGTTTAAAAGTACACGTAAAAAAAAATTTTGTTGTTTGCATAAATTTCGGTATTCAAAAACAATCTTCAAATTTAATCTCGTATTTCGTATCGAAATTTTATCTCGTAAATAAAACCGCAAACATAACAGTTTGCATTATTGCTGCCTATTGGATTGTGTAAATATGTAATTTTTTGTCAGGAACTTTTTCTTCTTTTCGTACGTTTTCTTCTCTTATCTCGAAACGATGTCTATCTTAAGACGGAGGTAACTACTTGCATCTGCGCGCGAGGAGTGTAATGACTTTTTATCTCTCCGAAACGTGGTAATTTTGACGCTATTTTCCCAAAGCAACTACGAAAACAACACGATTATGATAACGAAGTAACGACAAGCCGCGAAAACCACCGCGTGTGTACGTCAAATTTCTTATCAAGATAAGAAGAACGTTACACGAAAGTTAACTCGTGATAATCATCCAGAGATACCGCGACGCGGAACAGACAAGACAAACGAAAAGTTCAAGGAAAAGCTCCCGGTATTTCTGACTGTTCGTCGAGACTATCGACTCACCTGTTTGTCGCGTCGATTCCAAGGAGACAAGTGCGGAAGAGGACGGGTAAGAAGACTGTTCACAATATCGGCGCACTCGAAGCCGGCAGGATAATCGTCTTCGATCTTCTCGCACTACAAGCACCCGCGCGAGCTTTTAACATCACAGTATCTTTACGTGAAGTCGCGTCGAAAAAAATGTCCTTCCCCGGCACCTTTTTTTCGATTTTTTTTGAGGCGAATTTTTTTTTTTATTTTATTAAAAAAAACTTTGCTTTTTTCTAAATATTACTTTAAACAAATAGTTCCTTTTCTCGTCCTTTTTCTCGGCTCGCGCGCGCGGCCCCGGTGCCTCTTTTTGCGTGAGGGCCCCGGCCTGAACGAACGTGGCCGATCGGCGCGCGGGTAGAGAGAGCTTGGGTTGCGTGGCGGAGCGCGAACTTTCGGGCTTGCGGGCGCACTGGCGCACACGGCACACTCGGCAGCGCGTAGGCGGAGAGAGGAGAAGCTCCGGCGGATGCTGTAAGCCGAAGGGAGAGAACTATGCGCGCCGGCCAGCGGCGGAGCAAGCCGGTGGCCCCTCTTGGCCACTTGCCCCGTACTGTGGCGCCTCTGCCGCGCGCAATCGCAAGCTCCGGCTCTTCTCCTAGGCGCATATACGAGTCCGGTGCGGGTGCAACGAGGACGGCAGAAGCCACGAGAGATCGGGGCGGCAATGGGGAAACGAAAGAGGAAAGAAGATCCGCGCTGGACGGCGAGAAGGATCGGCGGTGTGCGGACGAAGCATGCGGAGGGCCGACGAAGGGTTGACGCGCGCGGGGGTTGATGTTGGCGAGAGAAAGCAAGAGGAACAGAGAGAAAAGTGCTACGGGAGCGCAGGACCGCCCCTTGGCGCTGGTTCTACGCGGGAACCGGACTGCCTGGAGCGGTAAAATTGAAGATTTATGCGAGACGCCGTTTACGTCGATTAACGCTACGCTATGCTGCCCACCGTGCTCGTTGCCTGTAACTTATTTAAAGATCGCGATCGCACGTTTTTCACGAAAGTTGGAGTCGCGTTGAAAGAGAGAGAGAGGAAGAGACAGAGCGAGCGCGATTCATCCCTCCTGGTTACGCGAGTCTCAGCTTAGGTTTCAAACAATCGATTCTGAGACGTTCGATCTTATCACAAATCGTTGATCGATACGCGATATAAGACATGTTTGAAACTCACGAGAAGAAACTTAGTTTAATGATGAATCTTAGTTTAAATTAAAAATTTTTTTATTTGCGTGCGTATAAATCTTATATTTACATAAAAATTTATATAGAGAGATAGATAGAAAATAAGAGACTGAAACATTATTGCTGGAAAAAATTACTATCAATGTTTATTACGTAAAATCTGAAAGATAACACTAGCACAGTGCGCAAATCTAACATAAGTAAAATCTCAAAAAAAGTATTTAAAATATGTCGTTTTACCCGGGGTGACAATGTCCTCGCAAGCGTTCCTGAAAGTTCGGAGAAAAGCGATAGCGACAGGAGGAATCGGCAGTGCGACAAGGAAGATCCCGATCGTGTAAGCTTGCGACGGAATCGTCGTTGGTGGATGTATGTAGGGCTGGGTTGAGGTGAGTCGCGCGAAGGAGAGAGCAGGAAAATCGTTTTCCCGGCGTATACGCGACGAGGACACGCCGACAAACGATACGAGCGCCACCGAACTCGTTCGAGACGCACTGGACAGTGATCGGGAGAGTAAGACGGAGCTTGCGGAGGCCGCGTAGAGGGTGAAAGAGAGAAAAGCTCGCGCGCTGCCCCTCAAGCGCAGACGAAAGTAGGGGAGCTAGAGCGGAGGTGAGAGTGAGAGGCTCTCTTGCTGCAAACTGACCACGCGCTTCTCCTCTTACGCTTCGCGAAGATGAAGAAGGAGAGACAGACGCGAAGCGAGCGGGTGCGAGCGAGTTGACTGCGTTTTATCACACATCGACAATCGGCCGCGTGTACGTGCATACATGCGAGCCATGCGGACACCACGAGGTGTAACATCGGTATTTCCGAGGCGACGGTGTGCGTTCGATGTATCGACGAGATACCTCGAACGTTCATCTTCGATCCCGAGGATTCGAAACGGAGAATCCGGCAACTCGTAGAAAAAATTTGCGATCTTAAATATCTTTTATTTTTCTTTTCGTAAATTGTATCGAGCGAAAAATCAAGTCTGTATGGAGAAGATCGAAATGTTCCTTTTACGCATACGTAAATTACGCCGCAAGATCATTGATATATACTTTCAACGTTATATCGATTTCGGCACTTTTTTCGAGCTACACAGCTACCCGAAGCTTTGCAAAGTTTTCGCGTAATTAAGCGTGAATAAACAAGCGAACAGACCTATAATTTAGTCGGTCACTCTCTGGCAGGACGGGAAAGTCGGTGCGAGAAAGACGGGCGAACGAACAAGCTCGGTCATGCGCGATCGCCAGCAAAAGAGAAGCACCGCTACCCTTTCGATACGCGAAACGAGGACACGCGCAACCTCACCACTTGTATCGCGCGCGGATAGGGGTGTCTCGCATCTGTGGTGGTGAAGCGTCCGGCGGGTTGTGTTGGTGCTTCGAAGAAAAATCGCCGCGAGTCTGTAGACGCCTATACGTGCGTGCTAAGGGGTTGAGGACTGTCTGTAGTAGTGAAAGGGTTGCTGGACAGTGGCGAGCTCTTGCTTAGGCGGCCACCGACGGAACTAACGAGGAAAGGGGTTGGAATCTACCACTTTTGCTCTAATGATCGCGTACACTACGCACTCTGCTCCTCTCTTTCGTATCGAACACTAACATCAGCTCGATAGATAGCGTTTAAAGATATGATATACACTTTGTTACTTCGCTAAAATAATTTTGTACATTAGTTTTTAATTCAAGAAACGATTTACAGGAAGTTAATCATTGTTCCGAGGCAATTGTAGTCACGACTATTCTACACACGTTACGTTTACGTTAAAACACAAATTATTTATCAAACATAATTATTTTAATGCGAACCAACATAAATAATAGAAAGTCCGGAATAATTTTCCTAATTAAGAGCCAAAAGCTTTTTCTTGTATTTGCTAATTATAGAGAATAATCCATATGAAGTTTGTTTAAACCTTTCCGCATGTGTTTTGATGCCTCGAATGTCAGAATTAATTTTTAAAAATGCGAAGACTCGTGAAAAAAATATAAGCGAGAGAAATTTAAAAGTTTCAGAAAGTTCGTTTTTATTCTTCTACAATTCGTATAAAATAATTACATAAGTGACAATTATTGTTTTGTGCAAATAAATACATTGTTTTTAAAGATTTTTTTATGCGTTTTCCAAAAAAGCATTTCTACAAAGTTTTTCTACCGCAGAAACATTTCTGCGATAAAAAAAAAGGAGCGAATTTGGGGACAAGGTCGAGTGTGGTTTAGAATTTAGACCTACGTCTCAGTGTTATACCACTTTTTACGCGCCCTTCTCCACACCCCGTTTAACTCTAACCCCGAAAAGCCCATTTAACCAATCATACCCCAATCTACCGCTGGCTCAGCGACGGCGTGCTAAAGTCTCGATCAACCACCAGTATTTTTATCCCCGCAGTTTTTAAGGTCACTTGTTGCTTCTTACTATGCTAGTGCCGCGGGAAGAATCTCGACGCCCTCTTTACGGAGGCCAGAGTTTATTTTTTCTCGTAGCGCAACTTTAACAGTCGCAAGTGCGAAACGTAATACAGATAACATTTCTGATAACAATATCTTACAAATATTTAGTCTGAGTTAATACTTGAATTAATATATAATTAGAAAATTATTATTGAATATAATTTCTTTCACACACACACACAGAAATTAATTTCATTTGTTTCTTCATAATATCTTACTGATTGTTTTAAAAGGATATTCAGAAGTAATTCAACTCCGTAATCACTTCTTAATTAATTAGGAATCTCTCTATCTCGATGTATGGATTTTATTTCTTTAAATCAACAAAACAATGCACTCTAAGATAATATTTTGCATTAACAAGCAACATTATTTTCTTCCGTATACTTTTTTTTCGTATCAATTAGAACAGCAACGCGAAAGAGGGAGAGACTGCATCAGGGAAAATCGAAACGCGTTAGGAAGCTTTTCCGCATGTAGCATTTAGCGCGTATTAACGAGGAAATTGAGCCGCGTACCGCATGCTCGTTAACCTGCTGTAATAATCGCGTCTGTATTTGGCAAAAGAAGAGAACAAGTGGAACGAAGCAAGTATAATCGGCGCGCGACAGCCGCGCGCACTTCTAATCGACGAAAACTTCCTTCTCCGAGAGATGCGCGTTGTTTTTATACGTTCTCTCATTATTCTCCTATTCTTCCCTTCTCATCTTCTTTCTCTGTAGTTTTTCTCAGCACAATCGTGATGTGTTTGCATTACGGTTCGCACGCGGTCGGTTGCCCGAGCTTTCTTGGCGCGGCGGAACACACGCACCCCTCACCCAGTTTCACCACCCCTTCGCGCCTCCGTTGCAGCTGCGCACGATATCCGATCAGTGGCCGGTATTTTTATTCGTAGATTTTAAGGTCACTTGTTGCTTGTTTAGTTATGTCGGCGTACACACGCGCCGTCAACACACGAGCGCGCACGGATCGGCTGCCGCGCGAGCGCGCGAATGTGTGTGCTCACCGGCGTCCGCTCCGGTGTATCGTAATGCACGTGGACAAAGCAATCCGCCGACATGTGTTGAGGATGCTACATGCACGCGCGGAATTGTGTACGTAGCATCGGACCGATAGGTGGACGCCCTGTCGATTTCATTTCCCCCCATCGGGACCGCGTCGGGGTAGACGAGGGACGCGCCGGCGGGGTTGAGCGTTCCACTATTTTTTTTGGCTTTTTGCCCCTTTTTTCCGGGGCGTCCGGATTTCGCGTTGCGGTTTTTTTGCGCAGCTTTCGCTACTCGCGCGTGGTGCACGCTCTCCTCCCTTCGCCTCGCCTCTCTTTTCCTCTTCCCTTTTCCTCTCTCTCGTCACCGTAGAAACGTCCTCGTCTCTCTCCTTGCTTCTTTTTACACTAGTTTTCCCTCTTTTGCCCGTTCGCCCATTCCCTTCCTCTCTCGCTCTATTTTTTCTGGCTTTTGCTTTTGTTTTTTGTCAACCACCGTTTGCCGCGTTGCGCGTTCGTTTTGTTTAGTGAGTTATGTCACGGCCACCAAATCGATCTTCGATGTCTGAATGCGTGCGGTTGGAATTATACACTTGTAAACTGCTGAGAATAATGACGCGGCATCTTAGAAGTCTGAATTCACGCAATGCTTTTTAAAACGCACAATTGTATTCTGAAGTGTTGAAAAAAATCGTTTGTTAGTTGACCGTGTCAGTTTTGAAACAGTTTTTGTGAATAAAGCGCGCAAGTTCCCGAAGTTTTTTAGCTTTATTTTTATAAAACTGTTTTGCATTTCGAAAAGAAAAAAACCGTTATTCGATATTTTATTAAATTTACTCGGCTTACTTCTTGGGTTTACACGCGCGTATATATCGAAGCAACGTAGTGTAATGACAAGGAACAGGGGAAGAGAGAGAGTTGCATGCGTGCACGTAACCGAATACACGCGCGGGAGGTGTAGTGGTTGATTTGCGAGCGTCCAGCTTCCATAGATCGAGCAGATCAATGGCATCGGCTCCCTAGAGTCAGTCTTTTCTCCCATCCTACTCCATCAAGTTGTAATGTACATGTGCGTGATCCGCTAGAACGCGGCGACTGACATATTCGATCCCGATTATCGAATGCACGTTGTCGTAAACAGGTGCAATCGGGGAAACCTTAAACACGGCTTACCGTTTAACAGTCATTCGCGCTGTCAATTCAGTGATAAATGATCTTTGAGTCCCGGTATCTATTTCTCTTTGCCCACGCACACGAAAGCTTTCTCCGCAAGGTTTAATTTGTACAACTGTTGCCGTACCACCGCGGTTAGGTTTTATTTCAGCTTCACGAAATTTGCGAAGGAAATCTCGAATGCGGCGCGGCACAGACTTTTCCCTTGAAAATACATCGCATTTGCACGAGTAATTGAGCGCGCTGCGCTGAAAAATGTGGTCGATAAAACTCGGACTACTCCGTCATACGCATTGCTTGTGCAAACATCGCGAAAATGAAAAATTCTTCGTGTTATTGGACAGAGCGGTAACGGTATAACCGTCTGTGCTGACCGTTTGCGATCGCGAGCCACGTCGTCGCGTCGTGTCAATGAACTTCTTACGGCGAATTTCTCAAATGATCGTGCACGGAGTCGAAAAGTCTGAGAACCGGTACGGACAAATAGGACAGACGGACAGATTGCTGAACCCGTTGGCTGCCGGTGACAGCCCACGGTATTAGCATTCCCGCTCCGACCAGTAACTTCATACTCAACGATATGCCGAGCAACATGCGTACGCGTTTACACACGCATACGCGCAACAACGTTTGAATTCGTAGCCGCGCCGTCGACGGAGGAGGATATTGGGGTGCTTTCGTACTCGTTTCACCATAATAATTCGCCGGCATACGAGTACACGCGTACTAACGTTTGCACGGGAAGGTCGGACTACGTCGGCTGAAAGGTACCGGTTCAACTTGGCGCTCCCCTTCGCTTCTCCGACCGCCACCCTCTTTTTCTCTTTCACTCTGCGGCTCTCCCCGCACTATTCTCCTCATCCTTCTTCAGCGCGCGTCTCTCTCCTCTCTGCTTCTCGCTCTCCCCTCGACCTGGACTGCAGTCAAACAGAGAGTCGCTCCCGCTTCTCCACCTTTGACCATTCGAATTAAACCTTTTAACTGTCGCATTGTTTTTGATGGCTCATTTTCTCCCGCGAAATTGTTATTTAAACTCGTTCCGCGGGCTACTTCCGCTCGTTTCGCCTTGCTCGATCACTTTCACTCGTATATGCGACGCTTTTACCACGTTTCGCGTAGTAAAGTAATCTTTTCCCTCTCTTTTCGTCTGCTAATTTCTTACTTGTCGATATACATTCTGACACAATCGTCCGCGGTAAAGAACATGCAGAGAGAATCGTTGTTAAGATTCATAATAGATTACCTGTCGATGTAAACCAAACGAAAAGCGAGGCAGCAAGTTGCGGAGGACATTCAACGCAGACGTTGTAGCGTAAAATCATTTACAGCACGCGACATTAATAGCTCGCGTATATCCAATTGATTGGACCGTGTCCCTAAACATTAACGCATCGCCGTCGGGGTGTATTTGCAATTGTAGACGATACTTTGAATAACGTCTGGATTATATTGGCTTCCACACAACATCCAAGTATGCAGGCGCGCAACTTTAACGTAGAACTGCTAAATGAGAAAACGCGCGCGGTATGCAACTATTCACATTGCATCGCGTATCTTATACACAATAACGAAGTGCACAAAACACGTAGCGTGCGGGAGAACGACGTCGTCAACTGTTACGTGTGTTAAAACTTGTGCCGCAGCCCCGTCTTCATTCGCGGTGCCATCATCGTACGGCAAGGTCCGTGGGAATTTCGGCAATGAGTTGCGCTTTGTAGCCGCGGAGCCGTACTTGCGGCCTAAACCGAAGCGAATTGCGGCTAGGTATGAAAGCTTTCAGAATAGGCCCGGGTTTGCTATATTAGCCCGTAGTTAGATTTTAGTTTAATGATTTCCGCCGGACAATGTCCGCGGTAATAGCGTCCGAATCCTGTCCGCCTCGTTCTACCCGAACACATTCTCCGAATGGTTCCGCGGCGTGAACCCGCAACACGTTCCTCCACGCACTCAGGCACGCGTTGCGCGCGCGCGTGCACACACGCGTAGATGTGCGTGTGTAAGCGCGCTGGCGTTTACCATCGCGAAATGCATTCGTAAGTGGCGGCACTTATTGACGTTCGCGCGTCCGCGATCTTAACAATGCAGATTGAAGGTACGCTTTCCAACGGACAACGGGCAAATCCGGTAACTATGACGACCGATTGTCGCCTCCGGGCGACTTGCTCACGTTACGTTCGTTCGAGAAACGCTTCGAACTGCTGGCCTTCAGCCTCTCTCATCGCGGAAACGTTAAGCTTTGGAGCTCTCCTAGATAACGAAATCGTTTGGCGCGAGCATCTGCGCATAATTTACCGAAGCTTCTAAACATTTTATCCCTTATTTCTGAATTTACAGTGCAATTTCCATTTGATTGAAATAAATTCTATGTCGCTTCTCAAAAACTCACAAGACGAAAATGTTTGTAAAAGCAATTGTGTGATATTTATATTTTACGGGAGGAGGGAAAGTATATTTTGTTTACTCTAAGAGATGTTCTTTGTAAAATAGAAGTATACATATTTACGATTGCGTTATCGTTGCACGTAAAAGTGGCCGTTGGAGTTGTTAAAGGGCAGATAGTTTGATGCTTTTTGAAAGGATATCCGGCTGTTTAAAGAGACACGCTTAATTCTCTCACCAACGTCTTCGCTACGGTGCGTGAACACTCCCGTTTCCTTATGGGGCCCCCCTACAGATGCACCCCCTATAGCAAGGCGGACGTGCACTTCTTCCTTGTGTGACGCGCCTTTAACGCATGATGGACTTTTTAACCGTCTTTGTACGGCACTCGATCTCGCAACGGTTATTTCTTATCTTACAAAATAATCCAACTGCCCCTTGGACTGTGTGCAACGGTTTTACTGTTCGACTCGGTTCATGTGGGCAACGAGAGATAATTTTTCGTGACTGATAAAATAAATGGTCGCGACTTTTTTCACTTGCAATTGCAATTTTCCTTTTTCTACGTAATATTTGTTTAATAGGAAAGGGAGAAAAGTGGCTTTTCTCATGAAAGAGTTCCGTGATCGGGAAACGTTGCATTTGCGTCCACTTGACCAAGTAGATAAAACTGTTTTGCAATGTGTTTTATATACAATAAATGCGTAACACCGCGACGAACTGATATATCCGCGTAGCGATTGGTTTAAAGTGGTTTAAAGAGAGGCCGATAGTATCGAATTCTCTTTTTGATGCACGGCCAAGAATATTTTTCCTCATAATACCCAAGCGCGCACACACGCACAGATAACAGATTAATATTCAAACAAATAAATATTTATTTTGCAATCAGGCAGCAACAGGTAGCAACGTAATTAAAGCGTGCAGTTTAAACATTATTTTAACAACGTTTCCGGGCACTGACAGCTATGCGATAATTATTGATGGCAATTAGAGGTGTGCGGTAATGTGGGATTATGCGGATTTATAATTTAATCGATATCATAAAGTGATATTTAGTTTTTCTGTTTTATACAACGAGATCAGCGGCCGCAGAAAATTTAACTAAAGCATCAGGCTTTTATTGGAAATTATAAATCGCACACGGCCTGTTGCACATTCTGTTTAATTACTCGTATAACGTTAAGTTTGGCTTGCGTATAGCCGATAGTAGCTCAATTTGCTGTTTCAACCAGTCATCAGAAAGTTATTCTTGTTTCGAAATATCTTTCGATGAATTATGAGAACGAATGAATATTAAGAAATTATACGCGGAAGTTCAATGGCCGTGATAAGCAGTATGATAATCAAATGAAGCGTAAAGAGTCGTTACCGAAGATATATTATATGTATCTACATATATTATATATAATATGTTTGCGTGTGCCCTTTTCATTTGTATCGCCGTGTAGCTTCCGTTCTTTCGATATAAAATTCCATCATTTCGAAGGCCTTCGTTAAAAGACTATGAAATAACCGGCAAACGCGTTGCACATTCTACAGATGTCTTTTATGTTCTCATTATCGTCCGAAATAAATGGGTTTTAGAGCACAAAGCAAATATAAGCGTTTGGCACGAGCCGAGTCTCCTTTGTGCGCACAGTTTTAACAATGCAGAGAGAGAGAAAGACTGGTTTATAGATTTGTAGCGATTCGATCGAATAGATGAAAGAAATAAAATTACGCACAATATACTCTTCTAATATGCGGAAACATTTTATCGTAGACCAATTTCGAATGTGGATGCAAGTAATCGAGTTTTACACGCGAGTTCGTGTCTCTGGTATGATACTTAGTAGCGCCGGGCAACCGTAAGGAACGGAGATTCCAATCAAGATACGTTACTTGCTTCGAAACAACAGTATCTTAGTAAGGCGTTATCATCAAGGGACCATCTTTATCCGCTATAACCTTCGAGATTCACAGTATTCACGGCCTAAGGGACGTTTTCGAGAAATAACAAACCCGGTGGTTAGACAAGAGTTATTGTCGTGTGGTTAAAGTTCGATGATACTTACGTAACCCGAAAAGTTCGTAATTGCAGGTTTGAACTCTTTAAATTTTGCCCGAACGTATAATCTCTCGAATGAATGAATTTTCACTTTCCACAAATATTCGATTACTGTTAAAATATTAAATTGCAAAATAATGTTAATATTAAAAATAACGCGCGCGGAATTAAAATCATGAATGCATATTACGTACTAAAGGACTTTGTCGCATCAATGTTTTATCAATTGATGCAAAAACCGAAAATAATTACAACCGGGAAAGATTAATTTAGATTACGCTAATTACTTGGAAATCAAAAATACAAACGAATACCGGTGACAGAGTGCTTTTTAATTAAGCCGTCTTGTAAATTGCTCTCTGTCGAGTTGGATCACTTCACGCTAATTTTTCGCTGTTAATTACAAGTATTTGTTTGATTATCGACACCGTGGCGAGTCAATAATAAAATCACGAGCCGCGTATAATTGTTTTTGTGATCATGAACATTTTGTCAATTTCAAACGCTGCCACTGTGATTCGATGTGCGCGGTTTCGCGAGTACTCACTTTAATCGGCGAGAAAAATGGTGGGAGGGGATATAAATCGATGGAAAAGCCCAGCGCGAGCGGGAAAAGTGTCGGCGACACGCGAGCGTACAATGAGATATTAATACTCCCATTTGGTTTCGATTTCCTGGAAAAACGTTTGATGGAGATAAAATTACCGGCAACAACGGTACAGCGCCACAATAAATCAACCGCATACCCACCGTCATTTTCCATTGTATAAAATCCGGCCAATTATGCGGACTCGATGAGGATCGTATCGATCATTATCTTTGATTTCATTAACGCTAAAAATTTAAACTGAGAACACCTCGTGACATATTTTTCAACATTGCGCCATTAAACAATTTCCGTGCGTGTTTATCTCCTCAGAATTGTTAAACACATTCTTCGTATTCCAAAAACATTCGTACCCCCGAACAAACATTTTAACAATTTATCACAAGAGATTCTATATAACACCGAACAGTTTATTTCTGAAATAAATATGTTCAAGTATTCTGTGTGTTACAACGCGATATCCGACATAGATAAACAATTCAACGCGTGATTACAATTTTTTTTTTTTTTTTTTTTTTTTTTTTTTTTTTTTTTTTACAAGAAACGTCGTTTTCGTTCGCGTTCGTTTCAACAATCATTTCTCCGAACGTTCTCGCGGCGTCTTCGTGTCTATGAATTCGTGCGCCGCAGCTTCGCCGCCGTATCCGCGACGCAAGTTACCATGTCAAACATGATCATGCTGGCAGCCTAACCAGCGGCTCGTCCTGCACACGACTGCGTTCACACTCAATAGGGTCACCGTATCAGTGGGTCGTGTGCCGCCGTGGTGCAGGGACACGGTGGTTCACCCCCGTGCTGCACCCTCTGATAATAGCATTATGATTCGCCTGATTGTGGAAATAAACACGGGATCGCACGGGACTCGACGTATGCGCGTCGAACACACACGTATGTGCACGCACTTGTGTCTGCACGTGTATATACACGCCTATGTGCATGCATGCGTACGTATTTTGATGCACGCATGTACGTAGGTATGCAACGACTCGGACAGTTCATGCCGCCGGTTAAATACGATGTGACAATAAATTTCGTTCCGTCGATCGCCCGGTCGATAATTACGATCGAGCGATTATCTCGTCTGTGAACGATAACGATGCCGCGCTATAATTCGCTGGTGATTATTCGAGCGGTATGCGTTTCATCGAGGATCACATTGCTACATTGACAGAAGACATTTATCAACTCGCCGAGCGACTTTATTTATGCACATTTAATTGAAATCTTCGCCGTTTTGGAACATTGAATCGCGTTCGATTTAACCGGACATGATTTAAACTGAGTTTGTCAACGTATTTTTAAAACAAATTGAAGGAAAAATTATTCTCAGCGAATTTGATTGTAACAAGTATTAAAAAAGAGATTCCACTTGTATGTAGAAATTAATTGTAAGATAATTACGCAGTTGTTAGACAAAATTTTTATATACACATAGTATGATTTTGTTTTCTCGTCTTCCATGAAGTTAATGTACAGAAAAAATATTGATAGCACGAACTATTCTGAAACTCACCTATGCAAGTGCATAGATGGAAAAAGATCAAAACAAAAGAAATGTCATAGTTGTTATTTCTGTTTCACGATCTGTACAATATTTTATACATTTTCAAGATAATCGATATCTTCGTTCTTCGAATACGTTCTTCTGCTGCGCGACCGCCAGGACTCGACGTCAGGACGCTGACGATGATCGGCGCTCGCGCGGTTGCGTCGAAGGCGGCAAAGTCCGCGAATATTTCGTAGGGCGACATCGCGTGCAACAGGCGTCTCGATGTTGGGGCACGTGCGTTTCGGGCTGCCTCAGAATCTTCGGTATTTGATCGGTATCGATGGCAACCAATACGCGCGCATCGATGTACATAGCCGGGCGCGCGCGGCCGCATGTGTATGTGAAGGCCGTGTGTTTGTGCGAGAATGTGCCCGCGCTGTGTGTATGGGTAACAGGGTCAGTGTGCCAGCAGGACACGAAGGGGTCGTGCACCCCCTCGTGCCCGAATACGTAACAGACTATCGGCACTACCGGTGTATCGCGTCTGTAGCGCGGATCGATCGATCGGTCCATTGATCGCGTTGCGTGCACTTGCTCATATACGCGGCGCGTTTTAGTATCTATAAACACCTACGCGCGGATTCACTGTCGCTTTAGGTATGCGCCGGCCATTAATTATCAAGGCAGATAACATCGGCAGAGCCAATGCCGGAACCGGTGTAACAGGCGTAATATGGAAAAAGTCCGCGTTACCAGTTTGTTTCTTTCCAAAAGATCGGCTGATGTACGTCTGTATGAAATCATCAATTCAGAGCATATCTATGACGAAATAACACAATATCGAGTAGTCTATTGTTGTAGACATGTTGTCATCATTGTATTTTTTTACATCAGTTCAAAGGTCTGTCACAAATTGTCGGCCACCGAAATTGAAACGGGAAATTTTCGGCGCTCTTCGACCGCTTAAACGTTTGCGTTATCAACCCCCTGGGGCTCGGTTAATTATCCCCGCAAAGTCGTCTATCGCGTGACGACCAGAAGAGGGTGTGGCTGTCGCTGAATGTATTAAGACATTACACGGCGCTTACACGTAGGACACATTTGCTTATGAACCGAGCAACGTTTGGATTCGTTTCAACTTTTTATTGTTCCTTGCGTTATACTTTGAGTTATTAAAAGAACACGTGTATTCTGAAAACTTCTGCATCACGATTATTAATTATTAAGCAGTCTTCATCCCCTACGCGAAACGTACAGCGCAGAGTGCGCTGTGTATCTATTTTTCATTACCTCCCAGTGTAATTAGAGTACATTTCGGCATCCTTGCGCGAGGCAATTGTATTACATTTCCCGTAGCGACCGGACGTAATTATTTTTACAGTGAACTAGCCCTCGCCCCCTCTCCGAAAAGCGAATGGCGAACACGGCTGCTAATGATCCCGTGGTATATACGATGCCGGATAACAGCCGATGTGTACTCATTCAAAAAATTCGCGGACGCGCGAACGATTCGCCATTGTTCGCCGGGCGAACGAAACGCATAACATCTTGTTCGGCACGGTGTATCCGATAGAAGAATTCAACGGAGGGGGTCGCGGATGATTGGACGGACGTGAGGGGTGAAGGGAATCGACTGTCGAAAACTCGACGCACAGGGAAGACAATTCACGGGCTTAGCTGCGTAATAAGAGACCAGTGTTTTTGGCTTGGTATGGGACGATGTTGTCCGGTCGCCGGATCACCGTGTATGGGGATGGAAACGTAGGTGAAATGAGGGGTGAAGGGTGTCCAGTGACGATAGGTTGCCATGGCAACCGACTGCACCGCCTCACCGCCCCGTGCATCCCCCATGGCTGCAGTCCGAGTTTGCGAGCGGAACTGCATCCTGGCGGAATGGGCGAGCGGGGGGAACGAAGGGGGGAGAGAGAGAACGAGAGATGGAGGCACCCTGAATTTCGGTGCGGATAAGTGCGGCGGCACGGAGACGGGGTTTGAAACGAGGGAAACGGACACACAGTCACCCTTGGCGCGGATCTATGTCTAATGATTATCGCGTATCTTCCCCGCGCGCTCGGGAATCCCCATGGAATTTAGCCTTCCGCGTTCATTAAAAATATCAAAGCCTCGTCAAATCTGGAAATCCATCTCGCGAGGCTTACGCGGAAGAGTCCACTCGTTGAGATCCGAATTATTCGTAGGCGTTTCCACGCGCGCGCGCGCGCGCTATTAATAACTAGAATAATCATTTCTGTTTGTATGCGCAGCGAGGATTGTTGCTTTTTTTCTCTCTTCGATATAAAAATCAGCGCTCTGACGCCGGACTTCGTAATTTGCATAAGGCAAATGTATGTATGTACGTCGAAGTGCAAACGCGCGTCAATGGGGTTAATGGCACAAAAGAAATTGATAGAGTAATGCTTAGAAGCGCATATAGAGAGAGAAAGAAACAGAGAAAAAGAGAGAGAAGCACGCGATCGGAGATAGTCAAATAACGACTTTTACTCTGCCGCGCAAGCAGCGTAATGGTCACTCCCGGCGAATCTCCTTGAACGAGGCCAATCGTAGCCATTCCGAGTGAAACACTGGCATTAGGGCTAGCGCTGATGGACGTGCACGCGACTTCGAAAGTTTTTCGCAGGAAGGGGTTGTCGCGACGAGCATGGAAAAGAGAGAAAGAGAGAAAGAGAGAGGAAGACGCATTACATTATTTATCTTATTTATCGGAGAGTTTGCGCCATTTTCTGATCTGATTCGACGATAGCGGTCACGTACGGTCGCTGGCGTCGGAGACAGCGCACACGAAGGTGGCGTGTCAGAAAATTATTATATGCCTTACTTTGCCGTCTGTGTCTCTTGTGCCGAGCGAATATTTTATTAATAAAGCGCGCCCACCTCGACTTGCCTGCAGGTCTCGATCGTGCCGACGAAAGCACGTCAAAAAAAAAAAAAATAAAAAAATAAAAAAAAATGCCAAATACCCTTTTATTCGAAGCAACGCGTCACTTCCGCCAGTTATAATTGCCCCAAAGCAAAGCTTTCGCGTTCGCTCGCTAAAAGCGATGATAGCCAACACTCGTCAGCGAGTCAATCGTGCGTGCAGCAAGCGTACGTGGGAATACATCCCGATAGTTTAATAAATTTGGGCGATATTCTCGCGTTATTCACGACAGAACGACTACAAAGGAAGCTGGAAGAGCATCGATACATGAATATTACAACAAGTAGGCAATGGAAACTACTTTTTGTAAATGAATAAATATGTACTTGAATCGCGAATGAAAACTGAAACAATCGCGTAATTAAAAGTAAGACCGTAAAGCAAGTTCGTCGATTTGGAATAAGGTTCGGTGGTCCTTAGCTCCGAGGGCCTATGAAGCAGCAAACTATGAATTTATGCAAATCGAGATAAGACTGGCACGTTTCCATGACCTCGGCCGAAACCCCATGGCCGCCGGGGTTACGTAGTGGCTTACAGTTCGGACTTCATGCCCTCCGCGCCCAGCCGGACTAGCCAAACGGTCCGAACTATCCGCGGACTTAACCGACTGTTAAGTTCGACTTGAGTTACTCGCAAGACCGACCCCGTGTAATCCGAAGGATCTCGGCGAAATGCCTCGGCAGGGAGTGTGATTGTTGTAAAGCGCCACGCTCAAGTTGCAAAGGCGTTCCCCGAACCCTCTCGCCGGCGATGGATCGTTTGATCAGGACGGATACCGGCAAATAATAAGCATCAGCCGCAAGTTGCCGTCGTAATCTACGCCGATGGAAATTGAACGATTATCGCGACTCTCGAACAAATTGAGCTACCGAACGGCTACATTTCGACGTTCGCGTATCAATATTTCAGCGAAAACTGGGTCATCGCAAAACAAAAAAGATATTTTTCGCATCATTGACATTCGGTCGATAAAAGTTTAAAATACCACGATAGTTCTACATAAGTTAAAATCAGTTTTCTATTTTTTTTTCTCTGATGCGCGTGCAATTCAGATTAATTGATTCTGCAATCGCACACAATAAAGGCGTCATTTATTTCTCCCGCTGTTTGCATCTAAACTTTTATTGATTCGAAGAGGCTTCGCTAGAAGGATAACGCGACTAGGTGGATTTCGTTCGTGTGATAACGCTCGTCTTGATTTCAAACTCGACTCAGCGCGCGGTTTGCCGATAGCATCGTCGTGAATATTTAAAAAAAAAAAAAAAAAAAAAAAAAAAAGAGTAGCAAACCGACCGAGTCCCAAGGAAATAACGAATGCAAGAAATCAATTCCGCGACAAGATAGCCGGACGTGCGCGTGTCTGTCGTGGTCTGTCGCGTGTGTACGTTGCCGGTGTGCGCCCGAGAGGCGAGAGACCCTAGGCTGAGCCGGCGAGATAAGATCGGTCGCGTGAGAGTCAGCCTAGGGGTAGTTTGCCCCAAATGGCTAGTCCCATTTCCCTCGTCTCTAAGTAGCCGGGGTATTTGTATCGTCGTACGTGTCGGCGCTCTGTCGCCTCCGCCGTATTCGCATTCTCTTCAACTCGCCGCCAACGCCTGTCCTCGTCACCCCGCGTCACACTTCACCCCCGCGCTCGTTCGGATCGGTCCGATAACGGAAAATCACTAACGCGCCCTCGATGCCCACGGACGCGACGCTTGACGAAGCGTCCGTTTGCACGCTCTTTTCGCCTGCGTCCGCGTCGGAAATGTCAAGATCAGCGATAATTTTCGACGACCATAGCGTTCTCCGACATCATCGGATGAGGCGCGGCATCATCGCAAGTTAAATCCTCCTAGACCGAAGCGAGTTCACATAGACTAGCATAAGACGAGCGCGTGAGCGTCCTCGAGCGTCCTCGAAGCGCCATCGGGAAAAGTAGCACCGACGAGTAATCTGGCGACAGTTTCATTAACGCTCTTCCCGGTGGATTCGTCGGGGATTTGGAGCGCGGAGTGCACAGACCTGAAACTGCTGCAGTCTGTTCCCCCTTCACTCTGCGTGTTCCTTTCGGCGAATCGGCTCCGGTGCGCCTCCCTTTCTCCGTGCTCGGGGAAGCGCTTTTGGCCATGCGAATCCGGGCGGACAAGTACCCACCTGAAATCCTGACGTCCTGACGTGGCACTGCGCAACCCGCGGCAAGCGAGAGATCGCGCTGCAGAGCCGGGGTTGCTGCGAGCTAAGCTCAGCACATTGCTGTGTGCCTTTCGGCTTACGGCCGATAATGTTTTCATATTGTGGCGGTCCGCGCATGTTTTGCGGCATTACTTGTCGCTTCTTGTGGCTCGCGCGCGAGTGGATCCGAGAATGGGACAGAAATCGGGGCCGTTCTTTTCATCTCTCTCCGCGTCTATCCTCAACCTTCGTTCTGTCTTTCTCTGACGTGCTACTTTTATACGTCACTCGCTCATGATCTTTTAGCATCCGGCGCGATCCGCCGCGCGGGAACGAGCTTAAAAGCAGAGTTGGAGGACCCGGCGTATCTCGGCGCGGATGAGAACTTAAAAGGAACCACGAAGAGAGACACTCAACTCGAGTCGAGGACTTGCCTCGGCTTGCCGTTTGTCTCCGGTGCTCTCTTCGTGCATCCTTCTTCGCTTTTCTTTTTTTTCCTCCTTCTTTACTTTTTGTAGTACCGCGGCTTTCGACGCCGCGGGATCCCACTGGTCCGTCCTCGCAGCGCGGCCTTGATACTACTTCGAATGCGATGCTCATCTCGTGCGCTTTCTCTTTTCAAGAACCACATGACGACTGGAGAGAGATATATATCGTATAAGTAGACTTGTCAAGCCGAATGAATAAAGTCGCTCGAATCTCGGAAGTTATTAATGCGCGTCGTAATGCAAGAGATGTAATTTTTTATTTATCAATTATAAAGTTATCCTGATCGTATCGATTTTTTTCCACATCAAAAGCGAAACAACATCCGCTAAGTTGTGTACGTGCAAGACACAAGGTACATAAGACAAAAAACACGCTCGTGAAATATGACCATACGCCATATGGCAATTAAGCTGGAGGACGATAAGGGACAGCAAATATTTGCGCGGTGACGTCTTTACTAGCGACCGATTATATGTGTATAGAACCGCTCTTCTGCCTTATCGATGCCGCAGCAGGCGCAGATTTATGAAAATTAAAATGTGAAGTACGATCTCGAATCATTGCGTCGTCTGTCGTAAGCTTCGATTAATTTATTTAGTTTTCGATATTATATAATCGCATTAATTAAACGTGCATTTATCAAAAACACACACAGATATTATTATTTTTATTTCGCAGAATAATAGTTCGATATATCTTCTTTCTTTCCTCTTCCTCGCTCGCTAGCTCGATTGCAGATACGTCTCTCTCTTAATTTGCTAAGAAGGTTAGATTTCTGTTGAAACACCGCGATGGTCAAAGAGCTCGCGCGCGCGCGCGCGGTCCGGCGCAAAAGAGTTGGAGCGCTTAACTTTAAGCCGACGCTAATGAGATTGGAACACGGCGGAAATTTTGTATAACGAACCGAAGAAGCTTTTGGTCTTTGAATCAAAGTCCATCTACTTTTCGAATTTACAAAGGCTTCTCGGCCTGTCGATGAAATAAATTCACGGTAGAACGTTACAAAGGAACTTCTGAAAATTTCGCGAACTCTTCGTCAACGTCGTCGGGGCTAAGTAGTTGCCGCGCGGCAAAACTTTTTCATACGTTGTTTCACGTTGTTTGTTTTACGTTATTTCCCCAAGGCGCAATTGCGTCGATTTATAAGACGCGCCATGTTGACTAATCACGCGCGAGATATCGCGGGTGAACGTGTTTTACGGATTTGGCGCGCGATACGGCAACCATGACAATGCCTTTTGTGTCATTAACTTATCCGTCGTAATCTGGAGACGCGGAAAGAAATCGTTCACCGGCGATTTCGAATCGGCCATATGGCGGATTTCTAGTACGGGCTTATCGAAAGATAAGTCGATGCTATTAAACCACCCCCGAGCGGGGATTCCCTCCCTCCGCACACCTGTCCTTCGCACGCCACGTAACATGTCGAGTCCGGTGGGATTTTTACTCCGTTCTGCGGATATACATATATATATATATATATATATATATATATATATGTTGGCGGAGTCTTTTTATCGAACAAAGGTTCGCCTTTTAACGAGTGTACGGTAAACCGAGATAGGAGATAGCGAATTTAAATGTCCTCGAATATAACAGACGGGACGTAGAGAGGCGCGTACAGGGCAGACAAAGCCGGGGGATCGTCGCGACGGATCTATCCGCTCGAAATTTTCGTCACTCGACAATCCCGGAATGTCCTTTTTCATCAACCCGTGCGTCGACAAGCTTTTTTTTTTTTAGAAATGGACATTATAATAGTTTGTCGCTAAGAAACTTGATGGAGGCGTTTAATAGTAAACGGTATTTCTGAAAACCAGTGGGGGTTGCTGATCATCAACGATCAATAACGTAACACAAAAATTAATCAAATGATTTTTTTAAATTTTTATTATGCGATTATCTGTGAATATATTTCTGTTTACAAAGTGTCACACATTTCTAAGAAAAACTATTGGTACACAAGACATCGTCTGCTCATGTTAGAGTTTTTCTTTGAGAGGTATCACGCTACTTACATTTGCATCGAGCATGTTTACGTGTGCTAATTTTCAATTATTACACAACATGTTAATTTTTTAAAATGCAGTCTTCTGATACGTGTCATAGGATTACTGAGATTCTAGTTACATATTCTAACTTCTATAACCGCCCATTTTACAAAGAGAGAGAGTTAATATATTTAGTCGTACGTAAAACTATTAATCACACATGAGATTCAGATTAGTAATCTTTGCCTTTTCTGCCCAAGATCTTCTCCCGTTGTGCCATCAGTTCTTCTTCTGTAATCTGAACTTGACATCTATTCGCGTACCTGTGACATATTGTATTGGCGCAGCAGTCAGAGCTACTAATGCACTAAAAAATACAAAAAGCAAAATATTACATAATACATCACAACAAACTTGCTAAAATATTGAAAACTGTTACATAATAAATTTGCTAAACTATTGAAAACTATTAAAGTTTTGAATGGATTTAGAAACTTTTGGAAATATTATGATTTAAATCGTGAGTTTTCTTCTCTCTGTATTAAACGCAGTGTTCGATATTGCGTCTTTAAAACTGAAGGCACATTGTTTCTCTCTTTATCAGAATATACAAGAATATATACTAACGGAGTCACCGTGACGGCCACAGCTACTCTGAGTACTTGATGATAGTTGACTCGAGATTCTACGCTTATCGGGTGCCCCCATGATAAGAGACGCGGCTAACAGCGCTACGAAGACGTACAGCATTACTTTCGCCATCTTGTTAACGACGTAGTCTGTAATCAAATAATATAAATATATTAAAACTCTACACACATAAAAAAAATCTTTAACGTGATAAAGTTACAAAAATGTAAAAAAATATATATGTATGTATGCGTAATTAATATATTTTTAACGATACCGAAAAGACATGTGATTTCGTCATTTTTGTTGTATCATTCTGACGTGAACCGTTGCTTTAATTTTTAATTTATGCAGAACGTATTCAGACATTCATGAAAATTCAGCTTATATAATGCGATTGCTCGTCCATGAGGTTTATCTTAGTGCGCAACCGTTCTGGTAACAGGTGAGTGATTCATCAAGGCCCGAGTCAATTGGCTCTTTGATGAACAAAGCAACTACACTCTAGATTTATGTTTTATAATTTACTGTTATTTCTCAGTTACAAAACTGATATTAATATACTGTTAAATTATCTTAATTATAGATAACCGAGTTTACGCAATAATGACAGGTAAATAAATAATGATGAAAAATAATAGATAAGAAAATACGCTGTTTAACACGTAATATAATTCCGTGCATGTGCATAATTAATAACTATCTAAAATTTTACAAGCAAATATTTTTTACACGTGCACACATATACGAAAAGTTTTTTAAACTTTTAAATTTTTATAATAATTACCACTATATGTTAAAACTTTTCAATAAAACTTTGCCTGATTTTTTCTTAATTAACAAATGATTTAAAAAATGACATAAATTATAATAACTATAATTATCGGATGTTTGCTATAAAAAAAATAGATTATAGGAATAGAAATTATACTTGTGTTGATAAATAATACTCACTGGACTCTCTCAAACGAACGTTGAATCTGAATGTCTCGACAGCTCGACCTCGACTGACTTGTCGACTTACAATGATTAAGACATTTATACGACTACGCGCTCACACAGATTACTTCATACGTCATACAGCATGCTTGTAGACGCATAAACAAATTCAGAGAAACGTGTATATGCATGTGAGACATATAAGCTAGTATATGTATCATGCCTTTTCCTTTGTTTATCTCTTCTGTAAATTCCAGAAATTCTATATAAACAGTGTATTTTTAAAGACAGATTTCTTTGAAAATATCGACATCGTACTTTACTTACAATTATTTTTTAATTCTGGTACATCAAAAATTATAAAATCAGAATAGATCGCAATATTCTTTATCAATAATTATATTTTGCAATTACTTTATTATTAGCTTTATGCGCATAAGTACATGTAGTATCACTTATAGAATTCCTGTTATTTATTAAAATTTTCTGACATTAGATAAGCCGAATTTTTTTTAAATGTGATGAGATATATCTCTAGTAGATAGTGAAATAGCAAATCGTTTAAAACATGATTTTTGAGACGTAATCTACAGCGCGTACACGGCAATATTATTATTTTAGATGAAAATAGAATAATTTTTTATTTTCTTTCTTTGCGCATCGTAAAATATTTCATTTCGTTCGTGCAAATTGTTAGTATTTTAACGACTCAAAATAAGTCACTTACATTTTCATTCACGAGTCACTTGTAGCAATTCCGACGCGACTCGAATGTCTATGAAGTTAATGAACACTAGTACCACCGATATAAAGAACATCAGCCGTGTCTATCAAGAGACACGGTAGTGCCTCGCGCCAAGTTCACGCGCAATGAAGTTACGCGACCGATGCGAAAAGCACTCCGTGCCTCTATTACGCGAAAATGAGTAAATTTGACATTTGTGATAAAATGAAATATTTATATAAAAAATATTTGTGTAAGTTTTGACAGTAAGAAATTTAGATCGCGTCGAAAATATTTTTGTTGCAATAGTACGTAGTACTATTATACTAAGTAGCGTTTTGAGCAGAAATAAGATTTGTCTATGCAAACATTATAATATCGCATATCGATATATATCGATCTTCTGTTTGTTTTTATAGTTACGTCAGTCTTGAGCTCGCTTTTGCGAAATTGTTTGTTCAGTTACCGTGAATTTTGGTGATTTTAGTTATCACAGATCTTATAATACGCACACGCGCGACAAATATGAGAACGCAAAAGGCTTCTTCCGCTGATATTCTCTTTCCATTTCAACAGTATCGAATGCACAAGTGCTTTTTGCCCTTTGCACCGGCATTCTATCGAGTGCATATTGCGCGCCTCGTGCATTCCATTGATTCCCCGACAAAGCGCTCTTGTTCTTTAATTCGGTTGACAGGAAACAACAGGAAAGGAAACTGAATCATCCGGCAGCATTGTCCTTTTGTTCGCCCCATAGTGGCTGAATAGGAATAGTCGGGGTTTTTTCCTGTCATCGGCGAAGCTTCGACACATCATGAGCCGAATTAACCTTTTTAGTATATCCACAACGATGGCAGACACGCTTGACGCTTTTTAAGCGACATTCACGTTTGACGGTTTTTACCGCCGTCGCGCCGAGTCTGTACGACTCAAGTGTTATCGCCGCTTTGAGTTTTCCAAGTGTCAGTCTATCTACGTAGATATGACACGTTCAAGAAATGTATGCGATAAATATTTATACGTAAGTTGTTGTAAGCGTAAAATGCATTGAATTTTTAAGCCTCTAGTGTCGAAAACATGCCTAGCAGTAATCTTCTAAACATACTGTGATGCACAAGTGCAAATAGAAAATAAATGGTACAAAATAACTAGGAAATATACGATTTAAATAGCTTTTATCTTGCCGGTAATACAAAACGTGTTACCGATTTTGACTATATACATATTGTTGAAAATTAATATGAAACAATATAAATATCCGAGAATTTGCATTTAATTGGTGAAAATATAAACGTATAAAGAGTGCGTGCACATGTCAGATCCAGTTTAACAAAGTGCAACGTAATACCAATTATTTCTGTATTATTAAATATCATGCTCATTTTATATTGCATTTATATTGTCCATAAACACATGTTTTACGCAACGTTTATAGTGTTTTTATACACAGCCACTTTTATCGGCAGAATGTGCTAGTTGAATCATCGCTCTGTAATTAAGTAACGTTCGCAATTCTACTTTAGGATAAATTGTTTTGATGACACATGCGATTAATATTTAAGAAACGAGCGCAGTCAAATTTGACGCGCGCAGTTTGATTTAGCACTTTATTTGTTATTTAACTTTTATCTGTGAGCTTAGTTTTTTTTTATATATATATATATATATATATTAAGTACTACTAATACCGAATTCCCACTATTTTTATGTGTACACTTTACCTCGTTGATTAATTGATGTATATTTAATTATGCCTCTAACAACTAAACATAGCGTTTCCAGCAAGAGCTATAGTGTGTAATAATATATATTAAATTTCAAGCGCATCCGATTATACCCGCAGATGTATTTACGATAATCCCTCCAAATAATAATAATGGCCCGCGCGATTGTCTAATTCGTTTTAGTCATTACCGGAAGAATTAATGATTGTAAGTACAAATTTCACCGTGTACACAGTAATCCCACAAACAGTTTCTTCTCTTTTATCTATTCTCATTATTATTTCGTGCGTAATAATATAAATTCTCATTATTATTCCGTGCATAATAATATAAATTCTATACTGACAAATATAAATTTGTTTTTGCTGTGTCACATTCTTAAATAGTTCGCAAAAACAAAATTTGTACACAATTCTGATAATGAGTAAAAGACAGATTTTAAATAAAATTCTCTTTCTCTCTGTCAACACTTAACTATTCATAAATATTATTTGTAAGTTCCGAAAACGGAGAATCAAATAGTGTTTAACTTCAAACTTTTCTATTCTATCGGTCGATATTTACGTGAGTTTATACACATGTGTATTACAAACATATACAGAATAAATACAGTTGAAACAGCGAGGATATTGTATATACGCTATCACGATACGATAATAATAGGATGATAATTATTGTGTTACGATCATATTAATAAATGACTAAATAAACCTGCACTGGCAGTACAATACATGTACAGTAAACGAACAATGTGTCGTAAAGTTTTTATATATTCTTTATTTCAAGTGCGTGTGTATATGTAAGGATAACATGACATTTTTTTTTTTTTTTTTTATAATATACGTTACATCTTGTGTATGCATTTATATATTAAAAAAGAAAAGAACATATTTATTGTTATTTACGGAAAAATCTTCCTTATTGTTAATCAAATTAGTTCGGACCAATAGGTCTTTTATCGTTAGGATCGGGCAGACCTGATCTTGACACGCATTTATGAGCATAAAACAAACAATCCAAATTACGACAGCAATCGGAATAGGTATTGCACTAAAAAAATAATTGAAAAATATGATATTCACATATGATGATGTCTCAGAAATGTAACGTAAGAGATTTGAAAAAATATGAAAAATTATATTTCATGCGCGTAATATAAAAAACGCAAACTTTATGAGTTTTCAACGTACATTTGTTTTATATAATAAGACGAATAATTTTATAAGTTTTTAATTTACATTTGTTTTATATAATGAGACAAATAATACACAAAAAACATTGAGTATTTTTTCCAAGTATATACAAGTGTAAAATACTTACAGGACCACCTTTAGGACTGCATTTTGCTCCTTCTCCCTGAGCAACTAGTGCCACAGCAATCATAACGAAAATGGTCAGAATAAACAACCTCATTTTTCTTATGTGTCAGATTTGATTTTTTCTGTAATTATATCCAAAATGCCTTATATTTTGCACAATACGTGTGTATAATATTAGGATGTAACCGCGAAGCCTTTTACACAAAATCTTAGGCTTACTGTCAGCGTTTGTCGCTCACGGTCTGTTGCTGGCACTTTTTATAGGACATCTATGACGTGTATTTACGAAGTAAACACACATGCGCCAATAATAATGAGAGACACGGTTATACGGTTAAGAATACGGAGCGAGTAAAAAGTCACTTCTTCGCGACTCCGTTTGTCAACCGGAGTTACGAAAACTGACTAAACGAGGTCACGTAGAAGTGACTTCGACCGTCGAAAGTGTTGTTAATACTACATTTATGTAGCAATAAAAAATATCTCTACGTGAGTTTATCTCTTGACACACATATACAAGGCCAATAAAATATTATAACAAAATAAATCTCTGGATGGATTTGTTATAAAAAATAATCTTAAGTGTTTTAATTTAAAAAAAAGGAGAATACGAGTATGTTTCAGTTATGAGATGTAGATGTAATTTATATAAATATAAACTCACCGCTTCTTTAGACAACCGTGTTGACGCAAATAGTCGGTAGTTAATCTCAAACGAGTATTTATACCTTATGCCTTATATCACAAACAAATGCGTAAATTAAAAATGTCAATATATCTGATACATTATCTTATGTACGCGACTGAAAGAAAACATCTGTGCGCGACTAAAAGAAAACATCTGTGCGTATAGTTGACATTCGCAATGTGCGAGTATTTGATGTTTTACTTCAAACATTTTGTGATATATTCAAGTATAATAAAAGAGACAATTGTTTTCCTGTTGAGAATAGTGCAGCAAAACGCTACTACAATTATCCATCCGGACGAGACGTGGCGTAATTAGACATTGTAAAATTAATTGTAGCGGAATCTTATATGGAAAAATAATTACACATCGACTCTGTTACAGCTATTTGCAACTTTTATGTTAACGAAATATACAAACTTATTTTTATGACCGTACGAACGTGTGAATGCGTTGCGTATACTCTTCTTATCGTATCTTTATAACGGTTTAAATTTTTGACAGAATTAAGAAACTAGGACGATAGAACAGGAAAGAGGTTTATATTGACACACAGATTCGAATAACTCTGAAAGAACTTTTACTATATGTTGAAGAAGCAAAGTAATATATTTTGAATTAAAGTGAATTATACATATTATTACATTAAATTAATCGGTAGTTTTATATTAAATACGAGATAAAATCGTAGTTTCCGTTCAACAAAAGTCCAGGTCGACTTATTATCATTCGTTAATTTCTGAGACCATTAATATCTTGGGCATTTTTCAGTATGTATGGTCCACCAGTACAACGATTAGCCCATGGATTGCATATAAAAGGCTTGCAACAATCATCGTTACTTGCGCACTGTGAGGATATTAGACAAAAATTACAATCCGGCATAGAACATTTTATCTTTGGTACAATACAAGTACGTACATGCGCTAAGAAAAACTTTTACGCTTTGTTAAAAATTAAAAGATATAAAAATGTTCGTCAATATTGGTTTACAAACACGTTATTTACGCAATAATACTCACCAAAGCGCCAGCTGGAGTACAAGCCATGACCACGGTCATTGCAAGAAGTGCAAGACAAAGAAGAACAATCAGTTTACCCATCTTAGTCAGTTGCTGCTGATTGCTGCTTTGGGAAATAGAGAGTTGTAGAGAAGTGCTTCTGAATTGTGTGAAGGTTACGAGAGAGTTCACGTACAATATCTTCTTCACTCGCAGGTGACTCTGTACAAAGTGATTTGAAATCTCTCGACGATAGCTTACTTTATATAAGACGGAAAATGTAAGTAAAATGATAAGTTTTTTAAAAATACAGTCAGTGTGTGGTGCAGCTTAAGGATGTTTTTGAATGCACATACACACACACACACTGTTATGTTCTCACACTACTATTGTTTATCGGATTTCATTGATTGTGTAAATATCCCTGAGGTGTAAACACGTTACGTAAGAATGCAGGTGAATCTTGGTTCTGGAAAAATGATATACCTCCTGCAGAGCACTATCGCGATAACAAAAGCTCTTTCTCGTCTTTATGGCGACAGTCGCGCGATCGCGTCACTTCTATTTATTTGATATCGTGACAACTACCGAATGTGCGACTCAATGCGATTCATATAAGTCTGCTTTTTTATATTTATTTTTTCGATATTTATCATAATAAAATGTAATTTGCAGAGAGAATAATATACAAATTCATTTTTTACTGCGTAACTTTGTTATTAGCAATAACAAGATCAGTTAATCGCATTGCGAAACACAAATAAATCATCTATTGACATAACTTTCTTCACTCCTTTTTATTTGCTTAATCGTGAGAGTTGCAGTTAATCAGTTTTAATCTCAAAATAAGAGGACTTGTATTTGTTTTGATTTTATATTATAAAGAAAAATAAGATGAGCAAACAAGGACTTCAATCAAGGACTATCAAAAGTTCATCATAAATTACGAAGTAAGATTCCATTTTCTGCGCAAGTTAAGAGAATGGAATTAAACAGACTTGTATAAGAGAACGGAAATGGTTTGCTTTCTAGATTCAAAACAATTTTAAACGCAGAAGCCTGAATCACGGTAGCTTAAACTTTAAAACCACGTTATATAATTTGTATTGAAAAAACACGTACGTAATTGTTATTATTACACGGTGAAATATACATCAATATTATTAAAATACACATAAGATAATCCAAAACCAGATTATCCTGAGATATATCCGTTATAGTTAGAATTATTATTTAATACGTTCATCAAATTCAAAATTGATCTAGGATTAATAATACAGTTTGCAGACCCTGATAATATTATTTTGTTTTCGCATTTCTCTCGCACTATGTGTGTATCCGCGCGCAGTTATTATTTCGACATTTGGTCGCGATATTCCGCGAATGATGTAGCAAAATATAATCACGTTTTGTCAACACACAACGGCCGCATCGCGGGCGCAGGGCAGTTTGCATATTCCCAACTTTTTATTGTCCGAAAGTGTCGCGATTTGATGTTAGTTGTAATCGTCCATTACGTTTTTCGCGCGCTGTCGGCGATAATTGGCGGCACTACCGGCGTAATATTTCAGAACACCCGTCGTGTAACGGCGCTCACGTGTCATTCGGCCTATCAAACCCGCTCTCTAAATTGATTCAATTGTCATTTCTACACCCATGGGAGAAACCTCTTCCTATTTGCAAATATTCAGTGAAGCCAATGTAATTATTATTATTTCTTTCTTCTTCCACACGTGTCGCATATTTGTCCGATCTTCAGAATCCGATTCCAATCCAGCTTGAACAATTGAAACTCGATGGGATCCAAACCATCTTCATTTATCTTAATATCTATTCTATTTTAAAATTGTTACTAAATTTGTCATGAATTTACCGATATTTTCTATAATAATTTATAAGCAAGCACCGAGAGTTCACAACCAAAGCATGAGAACAAATAAAATTGTAGAACAAATGTATTTATATTATTTATTGTTCAGCGCGCACACACAACGTGTGTGTTTTACATTACACTGTAACATATTTTAAAACATTTATGAGGTTTTAGAGTATTTTGTGCTGTTTAACATTTTAAATCAAATTTCGATTTTGACTTTCTGCGAATCCGCATAATTTCAAGTATTTTCATCTAGCTAAATTAACGATATCAATAGTACATAATCATTATAATGAATTATATAATTTGGATAATTTGGTACATATAGTATTAATTATATGCATTAATAACAAACAACCGACGCAACGTTACAGCTAAAAATATGTAACCGCCTAATTCCCACTGTCACTCAATCTCCGGTCAAACCGTCGCTATCATAAATAATATTTTCTCTCTTAACGCACAAAATTCGCTTAATTGAGTGCGCCATTATCTGTAATTTAATGCAATGTAAACGATTAAAATTGTTTATCAAATTCGGTCTTGATTTTGAACTAAATGATGAGTGGTGAATCATTTCATTTAGAGTGATAATTGTGCAATTACGAAACCAGATGCGGTTTCGACGAAGATGATAAAAGCTGTGGAAAAAAAGACATTCTGTTACGAAGACAAAACACGTTAAATGGAAATTCGATAAGATGGAAAATCCTAGTAGAAATTGCATTTTTTTTTTTTTTTTCATGTAAAGTGCATTCGCGGAGCTTAGTCTGTATCTCACGATAAAATTACCGAGAACACACGAGGTTATCTCGAAACGATTTGAAATATTTGCGATTATCGATGTGTGTATTGTACGTACGTACGGCGCATCTCATGATCGCCGCGTGTGTCGCGCGATCGTTAAAGTGACGTGAATCATACGCTCAAGAACTAGATTCTCTTTCGAAGAAATGATAAACCTGCGCATCGCGTTATCTTTTCCTAGTATTTTACAATGAGCTTTGCCTTGTAAACTCGATCACTTGTATCTCACATTATATTTTTTTCGAAGGTATTTCTTTTAGTTAGAAAGTATGTAAGAAGACTTATATATAAAATAAAAATTATCTTCTTTATTTCTTTTTTAATTCAAGAAACGCACGTATGTAATTAGATCGATGTAATTTTCTTACGATCCCAACGATGTATTCCTTTGCAACGATGTATTCCTTAGATATCAATCGTAATAGAATCGTTGTGTTTTGTGTAAGTGACAAATGAATTACCTTCACTTCTAGACTGATGGCTGAATTAGACTTGCGTGCAGAGAGTGTGTACATTTGTATCCCTTTTCCTTAACACAGCGCAACATCTACACGCATTTCCGACTTACATTTGCCGGCTAACCACTCCTTTCCGTTACACGCGACGCGGCTCAACCCCTAAGAAACCATTAAGCTTGTTATGAAATTACCATAAATGTCTCGTATAAAAAACGACAGCTGCTATCTGCATTTAAAAAAACCCGACAATAATGACTTTAAGTGCAAATATTTTTATTTGATTTGTTAATTTCAATATAATTTTAAAGATTATTTGTGTGAGCTGTAACATTTATTTTATTAAGTATTAAAAGAGTAATGGCAAAAAGACCTGTTTTTTCGCCCATTTTTTGGACCTCGAATTTCAAACTTTTTTTTATGCCAAATAGTATTATATGATGAAACATTAATCCTAGAAAAATTTCAAGATAGGCATGATTCCGGAGATATGAAGGGTGTTTCGAGCAGGAATAAGATTTGTCTTTGCAAACATCATAATATCGCATATCGATATATATATCGCATTTCGATATATATCGCATATCGATATATATCGCATTTCGATATATATCGCATATCGATATA
>QVOA01010929.1:0-71922 GCA_014825685.1 Pseudomyrmex cubaensis | reverse complement strand
CACCGCACATAGCACGGAATAGAACCATGTCCACGCGTGAACATAGCGTACGTATCGACAAGTCGCTCGTGGACATCGCTACGTAGTTGTTAATGTGCACCACCATAGACATTGCGATGGTTTACAGGCCGGCAAAACGATTACACATTTTCTTATGGGCCTGGCCGCTCTCAAGCTTCTCTCTGATAGAGTTCAGTGTATTAAGCGATCGGTGTAAACTAGGCTTATATTACAAGCATTTGGAAACCAAACCAAATCTATACCTCGTTCAATTTGAACGAAATTTTATTTCCGTTGAATGTTTTTATATTTAAGTTGAAAATTCCCAAAACACACTGTAGATTATCGGTGAAAATATATATATTTGCGTGACTCTTCCAACAATCATTGTGACAAGTAATTTTCCTTCTTCTTAGGTTAATATTACATTTGTCGTACAACAAAGGTTTTAAGTGTGGTGATTGGCTGTTGGATAGAATATCCAAAAAGATTTAGAATTTCTCAATTTTCTAGCCAATCAACATACTTAAAAAATTTGTCGTACGACAAATGTAATATTAGCCTTATTCAAACGAAAAAACATGACCGACGATTGAACGTGTAATGCTAAGAGGAAACGGAAAGTTTGCATCCGTTGATCAGACAAGATTGAAAAGATCGCGTGACTATAAAAGAACCGAGTAAATATCGCTGACAATTGAAGCTGTATAATTTCTTCATATCAAACAGAATTTTAACTTTATATAATTCTAAATTTCTTTAAATAAATCAAACAAAAACATCCTATACATTTATGATAATAAACAAAACTTCGTCATAAAAGGGTCAAATCTTATTATAAAATTCAATTTCTCTCGTCAATTTTTTTTTTTTTAGTTTGTGCTGGATTTTTTGTCCTTAGCTGCAATGTACGGATGGCTGGGAAGGGCGCAACCAGTTGAATTAATTGCTTGTAGCCTGTGGTCCCACAGGCAAGATGTAACTGCACAGCTTTCTTAAGAGTTTCGTCTGACCACTTGAAACCCTTGGTAGTACCACTCCAAACTGCTTCTTGTTGATCTTTATTAAGCACTTTGTTTAGAATGACAGTAGATTTTTGCACTCTTTCTTCAAGATATTTCACTTTCTTTTGTAATTCGCGATTTGTCTCTTCTACCAATCGCACTTTTTTACAAATCTCCACATATTTATCTGCTGACTTTGACAAATCTTCTGTCTGAGTCATACGTTCAGTAAAGTTTCTATTATTTTTGGGTCCTAGAAGAACATTTTCTTTCTGGGATTTATCCGGAACATCTTTAGCTGGTGCTGCAGCTGCCCTCAAAGTTTTCAAGCTGGTTGGAAATTTTCGTAGTACACAGCCAGGTGAATGTGGAAAATTTTTCCACCTTTTTCTCACTCCACCTGTTCAAAAAGCAGATTGTTACAAGAAAGTAAACGATTTTCTTCATAAGCAGGTTCTTGTTGTGACTTGGACTGTATGATAGGTACCTTTTTTTTGTTTCTTTTGAAAAAGGGATTTTTCCAATTTGTTCAAGTTGCGCTCAAGTTTAGACATAGATTTTGATGCGTAAGAGTGATCACAGTTTTCTTCAGCTACATCATGCTGTGATGGTTCTGGGGGTGTCTCTGGGTCGATACACTTACAGAAATGAATAGGAAGTGCATCTTTCTTCATGCATTTCTTGCTTCCTACACAATATAATGCAGACGCATCAAAATGGACCTGCAGGTGGAAAATAGAAAAACAATAACAAGTAGAAAAGCTTAGTATTCGAAGCAAATGTCAGGACTAATTAATTTTTTCACGACATTCACCTCACAGAGACGCGCATGTTTAGAAGGATTCCATTCCGGATTTTTGGCAGCATTAATCCAGACACTTCTCAAATCATCATCTACTGGAACACAGACGAGGCAATATCCATCCGAACTGGTGTTGGTACAACGAGGAGCACTACAACTAGCTGGCATCTTGTAGATCTAGACTAAAAAAAAATAACATTTTTGCAGGTAATATTAATCTCACTTTGATCACGACTATTTGTGATTAAAAAACTGTTTGTAAATAAGAATGTTTACAGTTACCTCCTAATCTCCGCATCGGCCGCTTCGCAAGTCTCTGTCCAATCAGTACTTTGGTTACCAAAAACTATAGTACACGTGACGTGAAATATAGCATTTTAGTAACCAAGGTAGAATTTTGGAACATACCCCTGCGAGGCTCTTTATCGCGCACGCGTGGGAATTTTAATCCTTGTTTTTCTTACATCACTCACTTCTAGTGCAGTTTCAATGTAGAGGAAAGGAACAAACTGGAACAAATCTATGGTTATTTATAGATGAACAAGTGATTATTCAGCATTTTGACCGAAACTCGTCATA
Organism: Pseudomyrmex cubaensis; assembly: GCA_014825685.1. Taxonomy (NCBI): domain Eukaryota; kingdom Metazoa; phylum Arthropoda; class Insecta; order Hymenoptera; family Formicidae; genus Pseudomyrmex; species Pseudomyrmex cubaensis. Next base: position 69,537 of record QVOA01010929.1, on the reverse strand, counting down.
TTTGTATGTATTCCCCTTCGCTGTGGCTCATTGCAAGTTTGTACATTGTACTTTTGCTCTTTTTGTAATTTGGATTAGGTTATTTAGTATTCTTGGTAACCCATAGCTTTTTTCTTGCAAATTTTTTTTAAAAGAAATCTAGTGATTTAACTTGACTAACTTGTCTACCTTAACCTAAGCTAGTTAACCAAATATATATTTCAGAGAGCAGTATATATCTTTATGAACAGCATAGGCGAGACATGCAATGAGTTGAAGCAACAGTATGACTCCTGTTTTAACACCTGGTTCTCTGAGAAATTCTTGAAAGGTGACACGAATGACAGCACATGCTCGCACTTATTCAAAATGTATCAGCAGTGCATTAAGGTAATTGAAACAAACTTTGTATTTTACTTTAGGAAGTTCGCAAGTGTATAACGCATGAAAGAGAGAGAGAAAGAAAAAGTAAGAGTGCGCGATACAATGGAGGATTGCAGTGAGTTGAAACAGAAGTACGATGCCTGTTTCAATAGTTGGTTTTCTGAAAAATTTTTAAGAGGAGACACCAATGATTCTATGTGCGCCCCCTTGCTTAAAGTCTATAAAGATTGTGTAGCGGTAAGTTTTAAGAAAACTTTCTCCCTTCTCACATAGTTCAGATTCTTTGCTTATGTGAGGTGCTGATTGTTTCGATGAGTTTTTTTTACATCATTTCAGATGAGACAAAGCAATGTAATATCAATCAATTTATTTTTTTTTTGTTTGTTTGTTTTAGAAAGCTATGAAGGAGCATCATATTGAACTCAAAGACATGGAGACAAATTACTTGGAAAGTGACAGAGAAAAGAAACCTCACAGTTGACAAGCTCATGTTTCAATTCTACATAGCTTCTTTATGAATCATTAATGACACAAATGGTGTAAAACTACCTCGATCATTCCTGTATTTTATTCTGAAATGATGAATAATGTTAATTAGACTAAGAATCAAATGGTCAATAAGATCCAACGCAGGATGTTTTTGCAGAAAGAATGAATAAAGATTTTGTATATATATATATATATATATATAATTTTCTGTGTAAATTATACCACTGAATTTTTTAATTGAAATTTTCAATTTGTACAGGGAAGACGTTGGCACGGAAAGCCGAAGATTCTAGGTTCGACTCCTGACAGAGTTTTTTTCGCAATATTAATTTATTAATTTGATAGGGGGATAAAATGAGGATTTCTCATATGCGTGATGCAAATTCAGCATCCTATATGAATCACGAATTGAAAATTTCAATTCAAAAATTCAGTGGTATAATTTACACTGACAATTTAAATATATATATATATGTATTTATTTATTTATTCATTCTTTCCGCAAAAACATCCTGCGTCGGCTCTTATCGAGCATTTGATTCTTAGCTTAACTTTAAAGAGCCTCATCTCTCTGTTGAAATGTTAATTAGTAAATGTTAACTAGATTTAGTCCTCACATCTGTTTATTTTTACAAAGTTTAATTATAGTCACGATCATGTCTCTTGATGATCAATAACAAATTTGTATGTTTTTGGTTTATATATTTATTAGTTTTTATTCAAAGTTCTGTCACAGAGACATTGGGACAAAATCATATGAGAATAAACAAACTTTTTTAAAATGATTGTTGAACAAATATGAAAATAAATAATCTACATAAAAATATTTATGTAAAAAGGAAGCAAATTTCCTTTGCAAAACAGACACGTGTAACTATGTAAATTGTTTGACTCAGATCTCAATATAATTTATTACAAGAGGTGACACATAAATGTAAATTTTTTGCGATATTCCCTTATAGTATAGTTATAAAAAATACTGGTAAAATACAAACAGCAAAAATGTACAAGGTTCTACTCTGCATCGGATGAGGAAGGTGTGCTCTCCACAGGTTCTTCCGCGTCGCTCTCTGCATCCGACTTACTATCTCGTTTCTCTTTCTTTGTTGATTTTTTCCCGCTGTCTTCCGCAGGTCGTTTTTTCTTTTTTTCGTCATCGCTTTCGTTGTCCGAACGTTTTTTTCCGGATTTCTTGCTGCTCTCGTCGCTACTACTGTCGTCGTCGCTGATATACTCCTTGCTCTTGAAGGACGAACCGGACATTCCCTTCGATCCGGGTGAGCTCTTCGTAGTTTCTTTCTTCTTCTCTTTCTCTGTTTTCTCTTTCTTCTCTTTGGATTTACTAGCTCCGCTCGCTTCGTATTCCTTCATCGACGCCGCGTACTCCTTTTTAGCTTTGGCAGCCTTCGCTTCCCACTCAGACTTGTCCTTGAGCTCCCGCCACATTTCGCCACCTTTCTTCGCGATTTCCGTCACGGCGATTCCAGGATTGTCCGCCTTGATTTTTTCACGCGCACTCGTGAGCCAAAGCATGAACGCCGTCGGTGGCCTCTTTGGTTTGTTCGCGTCCCGCTCCTTCTTCGGTTTCCTCGATTTTCGCGGCTTCTCCGACACCGTTTTCGCTGACTTGGGCTTCTTCTCCTTCTTCTCTTTCTTTTCCTTCTTTTGACTAGCCGCGGAAGCGTCCGAACCCTCGTCACTATCAGTGGTATTCGGATAGCTATCGTATTCTTCGGCGACGTCGCTTTCCTCTTGATTCGGTTTGAAGTCCTCGTCGGTCGAAGCGTCCTCGGAGTCCTGATTGTCATCGTCGCGCTCTTGCGCCTCCGCCTTGACTCGCGCCAAGTAAGCATCCGGCTCGTCTTCCTGGTCGCTGTCGCTGAAGTCATCGTTGTAATTGAGCTTGTCAGCCTTGCCGCGATTTTTGACACGGAGTTTCTTCGCCGTCATGAAATCGAACAGTTTGTTGTACTCTTCCTTCTCGATGCTGCTGAAAGTATGCATTACGCCGCTCGTAAGCTCGACCTCGAAATCGAAGGATCTGGTCGAACCGCCGCCACGCGCAAAGTTCACCGAAGCGATTTCCTCAAAACGAATGTGTATCGGCGGTTTGTGCACGTAGATAAAACCTCGTTCAAGCGGATACAACAGTCCCGCCGCTGCTTTGAAAGAGCAGCTAATCGCAGGAGCTCCACTGTGACCGACAAAGTGTCCGGGTCCGGTCAGCTTCCGATTAATAATTACCTTCATCACCTGCAATAATTACATAATAATAATAATTGACCATCAGACTCGAATAAAATAAAATATAAGTTTCTTCATTTTTACTAACCCTGCTGAGCACTTCGTACGTTGGTCCCGACAATTCTTTCGTAAGTTTATCCTCGTATTTTTCTTTTAATTCTTTCTCAGTAAATGGCAACTCAATAGACGTTTCTTCTTCCTGATTGAACAGGAACACTAAGTAGTGATAACGTGTCTGACCCTGTTTTATGGGAGGATCCAGGCTCACGACGAAGAACATTTGTCTGCTATCTTTGTGTGGCAATAAGAACAGTCTCAAGACAGTCGATATAGGGATTTTGTAATCGAAGGTTTTGCCGTGCAATTGAAAGAAAGATTGAAAGATCTTGATGTCGTAACGACCACGTGGCGTCAAACAATAAATCTCTCTGAATATGGCTATAGCGTCGCCACTCACGCTAATTACAGACGCCTTGTCCATCACCTGTTGCAATCAATAAAAAAAATCAAGTTATCTTCTTGTTTGCAAACAGATATTTTTGTTACTTGCGGAATCTTTCTTACCTGTTGATGGAACGCTTCCACAGGATCTTGGTCAGCGCTGTCACTGATAGGAATGTGAAATCTCATCTCCATCAGACTGACCGGGGCGTCGTCATTCTGATGAAATTCCAATGTTACTTCGTTTTTTCCTGTGTTACATTGTGACACATCATACAGAGGTATTTCAAAAGCAGTATGATGGCCAACATCAAAGCTCAGAACAGATCCTGTAAATCTAGCTGTGCCCCAGTTCCAACCTTTCAAGCTTAATTCCTTTTCTAACATGTCCTTTTTGTAATTAAGAGAGAAGAACTTTGCAATTTTTTCCTGATCAGCCTCTTTGAACCCTTTGAAACGATGTAAAGTGCCATTTTTGAGGAAGATACGCAAACCCCAGGTTCCAATAAACTTCTGATAATTCACCATCTCCATGTCACTGGCGGGTATTTGTTCCACTTTTCCAGTTTTTTGATTTTTGAAGATCAAATGCTGATCGGTTAGCTTTAATCTGCCTGGTGTCTGACGATAGTAAAAACAAATTATGCAAACCAATTACACATTTAGTTGTTAAGATAATTTCAATGTACAAATTCATACATTGAAACATCAAATGTTTAACTACATAATTGTGTACTAATCACGTATCTAAATGTATGTGTTACAAGTGACAACTTCTTTTCTCTTAAACATTATCTTACCATAGCTCCCTTAACCTCAGCGAAAATATCCGGATATTCCAGGAAATCCATCTTTTTTGTTCTCTCTTATGTCTTTCTTCAAGAAATTCTTTCTTCAACAAATTCTTAATCACTCGATGCGATGAGATATCCTACAACAATTGTATAAAACAATTTATTTCTGGAAAAAATCTTGCATGCAAATTTTACTTTTTCTATAACACGCCATTTACCAGTCTGTCCGCCGCCGACTCTGACAACACAATACAAATTAAATCGGATTCACAATAATCGCAGTCACAACTTTTCAGATTTGATGAACGTGATTGGCAGCGTTCAGCAGACACAACTGTTGCGCAACGGTTGAGAGACAATAACTTGCGATTGGGTCATGCTTTTAGAACCGTAGTAGGTTTTGAGGAATAGTCCTATCGCAAGTGATCATCTCTCAACCATGTTTGCGTCTGGTGAACGCGGCCATTACCACCTTCTGCGCATAGGGGAGGAAAAGTAAAGTGGGGGTGGCGTCGCGCGCGGGATTGGGCGTTGCGCATGCGATGCGAATCGAGCATTTGAAAATTGTCCTAAAAACTGTTGGCAAGCATGTGCCGAGTGTGCGCGTGCGAGACGCTCGACAGCGGATTGGCCGGTCAGTAACGTTCGCGGCGAGCATGCGTGTACGTGTGATTTTAAGTTGGTTGACGCGTTATCGTCGATCGTTCGTCGGCGAGTGAGACGCGGTGCGCCGCTTATAATACTCAAAGACTTCGCCGACCGAGTGTAACGATCAAATATCGTCGACCCGCGAAAGAAAAAGAATCTCGCAATCGTCGTTCCCATTTCGCTCAACTCTGCGTACTATTCGCCGGAACTGGACGAGTACTTCGCGTTGTTGTGTTCGCCAGGTGTCACCAGGTGAATGTGCCTCCGCGTTACCTTCGCGAGAAGGAAAAAGGTCGCGTCAACAAAGTGTGCAAAGTATTCCGCGAAATTCCGTGTGTCACAAAACTGTGCGTGTGTGCGTGTGTGTATGTGTGAGAATTGCACGTGAATATTACGCGCGAGTTTTTTTTCGTGTTTTGTGTCGCAAAGAGATGCGAGTGACAGCGCGAATTAAAACCCTGGATCGTCGACACGCACCGCCGAGATCTCGTCGCGATCGTTGTCGCGTCGATTAACGTCGGTGATCGAACCGAAACGAATAGAAGAGCGATCGAAAGTGGCAAAAAAAGAAAAGCGAACAAGAAGGATTCAAAGACGAGAGAATCAAAGTGATCGATCGATACATCTCGTCGCGGCGTTTCCGCGGATATTCTCCGTGAAAAACATTCTGCTTCTCGCGGAAAGAAAAATCCAAAGAAAGAGAAAGGAAGTGAGAGAGAGAGAGAGAGAGAAAAAAATCTGACACTCGCTGCTGACGAGGAATGCGCTCGTGCAAAGCGGATTCGCGAAGAGCGTTGTATTTTTATTTTTTTGAGCAAAGGTTCCGCGAAGTCAACCGTGGAGAAAAGATGATTTACGGGAGAAACGCGTGGAAGCGTCGGACAGTGTAGCGCGATTTTCACATTGTCCACTCGAACGATTACTCAAGTCTTCCTCTACGTCTATTTCTTTTTTTAACGTCTCAATTTTGTTTTCAAAGTTACGAGTCTTTTTTTCTTTCCGTCTCGTCTGAAAAAAAAGCATCGTTTAGTTCTCCTCACAGACGTTTATAGACAATAGGACGTTTTATTGGCAATAGGAGTGGAAAGGCAATAGGTGAAGTAGTCGAGAGAAACGAGTGTTGTGCGGAATGCGAGCGGCAAGTGCGCGCGAGACGAAGACTCCGCGTCGCGGACCATCGACGTAGGCCGCGCGGAGGCCTTTTTTACTCGCAGCGCGGTTACAGGAGCAAAGAAGCGAACGCGGCGACGGACGGCGGAGTGGAACAGGAGAAGGAAGAGGTCAACGTCGTGCGCAGAGGCGGAGCAAGAGGATGGAGCAGCAACCGGCCTCTTCGAGGACGCGCATCCTCCTCGCCGGTGTTGTTTGCCTCGTTTGGATCATCGGCGGCATCTGCGCCACAGGTTTGTCCGAGCTTTTCATCTCGAAAGCAAGATCGTGAATTTTAAACGCGAGGTTTTTTGTTGCGTATCTCATCAATCATCGGGTCAACCAAGTTTTTCATTTATCGATCGCGTCGATCAATCGCGCGCAAACGCAGTGCTTTGCTTCGCGACGCGACTGATCAATCGACAAATTGAAAAACTCGCTTCGTTTCTTTCACAATCTACTGTTTGTCGTACCCCAAACGCGGTCGCTCCAATGATTCTTGGGAGTTTTCTGATAGTTTAAACTAATTAATTCACTTAACAAATGAATCATTTGTCAAAACCAAGTTTTTTTGCTTGTGAATATAAAGTTTTGTAAACACATGAGATATTTGTTTGGATCGCAGCACGCGACCCAATACACGACGATTATTTCTCAATGAACGGCGTTAAAACTTCGTAATAAGCCAACGGGTCGAGGGAAAAATCATCTGCGAAATCTCCCCCTAACCAAGCGCGGCTGAGGAACCGACCCTAATTGAGATTTATTACGACGTTAATCCAGACCAATTGTGCGAACGAAGTTAAACCATTGACCTCTCTCGTCTCTCAATTGCGGGGAGAAGAAGAGATAGCCGCGCGAACACGTGCCGCGCGAAGGGACAAATTTTTCCGAATTAACCCTTTTGAGATTTCGTTTTGTTTGTTTTTTTTTTTTTTTTCACGTGAATTGTATAAATTGAACACACATACTTTGAACGCAAATTCACAAAATAACGCTGGTCCGTGTAAATTTACAATTTTCGTCTGTCGCTTCGGTGAAGAAATATCAATTTTTATAGATGATAATGAAGAAAGGTAATTTTTCGTCGATTTTAGGTGAATTCGAAGCTAATATATCAGAAAATCTGTAACATCAGGATGAAAATCTTAATCTAATCTCATAGAAATTATGATATCAAATAATCTCGAAAACAGTTACTTTATCATAATAACTAATAAAGAATCTTAAGGCTCTGAAAGTCTAAACTAAGAAATATGAATAAGTCATAAGAGCTATTTTTGCAGGACGTTATGCCGAAATATACTTATATATATACATATGTGTGCATACATGAACACATACAGGATGTTATGCCGAAATATACTTTTATACATATATATATGTATACACATATATATATATGTGTATACATGAACACATATATATGTATATGTATGTATATATATACATATATATATATAAGTATATTTCGGCATAACATCCTGCAAAAATAGCTCTTATGACTTATTCATATTTCTTAGTTTATCATAATATCTTCTTACTTATTGTAAATAATTTTTTTTTAATTTTAAAATGTTAAAGTTTTTTCATCGCCATGTACAAAATACAATCTTTGCCCTTTGGAGTGAACTCTCCGTGCGACACTTCGTCACTCTACGTTAGTTACATATATCTTATCCAAGTATCTATATAGATAAGACACTTTTATGTCAGGCTCCCTGTGGAAAAAAGAATTCAGAGAAAAACTGACGTTGTTATCTTTAAATCTTTATTATTTAGTAACAAAAGAATATACCGATAATAAACAAAAGCTCCTTTTAAAAGACAAAAACTTGCGTACTTTACGCGAATGAAGAAAATAATATAAAAATTATTTCAATAAATAAAAAGAAATTGTGTTTGCCAGAGAGAGATTATTTTTTCGAGATTGTTTTACTGCGGATTATCTTTATTAGGAAATAAAAAAAAACCACAAAGATCTCTTCTCAATTCCCTCATGTTGCGACTCTTCCTAACAGACCGGCATTGATTTTTTTTCTTGAAAACAACGCCGAGCACTGACACTCACTGATAAAAGGAGATAAGAGATTCAAATATAATCCCTGCTCAATCGGGTGTCCTATTTTTCCATATCGTCGACAATAAATTCTTGTTCCGTGGAATAAAAATCTGTCTTGCGACGACAGAACGTCGGAATATATGCAGAAATCTATGAAATATTCGTTGTCGAATTTATAGCAGCTTATAAATTCTCGCACCACATACGGGCGCGGAGATTTTATGACCACACTTCGGAGCAAACGTATTCTTTATATAAAAATAATATAACGATAAATATGTAATATAAATATATAAATAATATATAAATAATATATAATATAATATTTATATATACCTATATATTGGGTTGGCCAATGAGTAATATCGGATTTTTCCGCAGGGAAATCAAACCAAGTTGATGCAAATTGTTTTAAACGTTGGATTTCGATATTCCTAATATTTCAACAATCTCTCTCGTGTGATATATACGGATTATTTTCAATTAGACTCGATATTTTATTTTGTTTTGTTATCAATCTCAATAGGTGTGCCAGAACGTGTCTCATCGGTCAAACTCAAAATCTCCATCACGAAATTTTTCGAACTATCTTTGCACCATTCTTTCATTCACAACACTAACACCATGCACATAAGAAATCTTTTCTATTGTTTGTACCGCATTTTTATCTTTGCGAAAATAAAAAAGCATAATTGCACAAAAATACATCTTTTCATTATCTATGTTTAAAAATGGATCACAATATAATGAACTTATTTTTGGTTACACATTCAAATCTCAGCTTTTAAATTATACTCGCGTTTCACAGATTATGAATAGTCTTGTGTTTCAAAAACAGTAGAGAAACGATTCTACGGGGAAAAATTCGACATTACTTATTGGTTAACCCAATATATCATATATATTTATTATATATATTATGTAAATATTATATATATAATATTTATATATAAATATTACATAAATAATATATAAATAATAGTAACAATATTAATACATAATATTGTTGTATATAACATTAATAGTAACAATATTTATATATAAATAATAGTAAATATATAATAAATATACAATAACGTAACAATATAAAATATAATATGTATCGAATTATAAAACAACGAAAAAGTAATATTCTGTTATCGAGCTTGACGGAAAAAGGGAGTTTTTCATGCGATACATACGTGTATCGACCGTCAGTGCGTACAAAAAAGGCGTATGTTCGGTCACCTGCGTTAAAAGCCCTAGAAGTAGTTACCGGTAGTAGTAACCGCACATGTGTGTATGTGCTAGAAAAGGTATCTATCATTGGCGTCAGCTCAGCCGAGGCACAATGGAGGCACAAGGGCCTTTACCTGGTCCTCGACAAGTTCCTTTCCGTCTTGTCCCCTTTACCCGTAGAATAGCCCCCTTCATATACTCCCACCACTTTCTTCTACTCACTCTATTGAACGCGTGTGCCTTTCTTCGATTAGGTATGTACCTAGAGGGCTGTCGAGCGGGAACTCCAAAGAGAGCAAACTGTTTCTAGATTAGATGGGTGCTCGGAAAGGTGACGAGTTCCAGAAGAGATTACAGTCACGAAATGCAAGATTGCACCAGCTCGTTAGAAGAATCGGTTGCGCAATTGGTTCTTTTTTTGTCAATTTCGGAGTCGATTTTCTTGCAGCAGCAAATATATTGAGAGAATTTCTATCAAATAAAATCTAGTAGAAATTAACTTTTTTTTGACGTCGTTTATGTTGTTTTCTTGAAATCTTTGATTTTTAATTCCTCGCATTTTAAAGTCTTGGATATTTTCACATATAACAGAAGATCGGCTGAAAAATTGGCCGAAGAATTTATAATTCAAAGAAGTCAGCGTTTAATAAAGAAGATTCTGTGTAATATCTCTCATTGCGATGTAACGACACTGCGTGCGCACCAATATCCGCGACTCGGCATTGATAAAATAAAAAACTCGACAAGCGGCGAGGATCGTTCACGGCCTTTACCGGTCTCGAGCGGCCTTAGGCCGTTATACCCTCGGACTCCGAGTCTTCGTTCTCTCGAGCAACCGGATGCGTCGACCACCTTTTGCTCTTGCCTCTCCACGTCATCTTCATTATCGTCATCATCTTCCTGTCCTCGCCGCGAACTCCTCACCGCATTTGATGCCGCGCGCGTCTTTTCTTTCTCACCGGAGTCATCCGGTGCGCTTTTGCCATTTTCTATCTCCGCCCTTTTCTCATCATTTGCGTCTTATGTTCGAACATCGTTATTTTTAAATATAACAATAGACAACAAGCGATTTTTAATTATTGAAAAAACGTGTCAAATATCAAAAGTTCATGTTTCATTTTAACGATCATTTTATTGTACTCGGTAAAATAGTAGTTGGATTTAGTCAGAATTATGTGTTCGGGCTAAAAAAACAACAAACCATTCTATAAAAGAAGAGGAAATTTCTCAATGAGAAAATCAAAGGTGCGCGCCGGAAGACCCTCGAATTTTTGACCACTGATTCACAGTGGTCAAAAATTCGAGGATCTTTCGGCGCGCACCTTTGATTTTCTCATTGAGAAATTTCCTCTTCTGGCTAAATCCACACATAGTTCTGACTACTATTCCTATAAATCCAACTATTTTACCGAGTACAATACAAATGATCGTTAAAATGAAACATGAACCATTACGGTGAATTCTTTTTGTCGGACCTAATAGGCTTTTTACTCGTGTTCGTTCGAAGAGGCGCCGAGGCTTCTTTGCAAAACGAGGTGAAACTCAAAACATCGTCGTAGGAAAAGGAGTTGCGGCGGTTGGACCGCTATTGTCTCGACCTCGTTATTGTCGCGTCGCGGGGCCTTGTTTCTACGGACTGGCGGCGACAAAAAGCAATCGCGGGCGTGTGCCTCGGCCGTAATTCCCATTATTATTCGCCGTGGAACTCGCGAAGAGACGCCACGAGACGCGGTAGCCGGTGCACAGGGGCCACTGACCGGCTCCCCTCCCCTCCGATTCTCTTTTCCCTTCTCGACAAGACCTTCTTTCTTGTCTTTCACGGTATCTTCTTCGCCTTCGTCTTCGTCTCCTCCTCCCGTGCTTCTTCTTGAATTTATTCCCTCAACCTTTCCTCTTTCTCCTTCCTTTCCTTCCTTTCCCGCCGTACACTCGACGTCATAAATAGTTCTAAATCTGCAAGTACACACCAGAGAGAATTCTCTCATACATCGTAATCACATATGCAATTTATTTGACCAGTCAGATTTATTTGTCGATTTTTACTAACAACATGGTCGAATCCGCTGAGAAATAAACGATCGCCACCGTATACGTGAATAGGTGTCTGGAAAAAGGGCGGTGTGTTACATTTCATAAATTTTAGGAAAGAGCGGAAAAACATTGTTCGTTGTAACAGGTAGGAAAAAGCAGCTAGTGTAACATACGCCTTTTTTCCAACTTAATCTCTCGATTGGAGACCTAAAAAGACCTACGAGAACTGTAAACTGAGTCTGTGAGGCTCACGCAACTTTAATATCGAATGAGTATCTGCGCGAAAAATCAATATTTGTTCAATTTCTTTTTTCTCCGAATCAAAAGTTTGAACGATTTTGCGTCGATAAAAAAAAAATTGATTGAAAAAATTTCCAGTAGTTTTGAAGATATAAGCGTTTTAAAAAAACTTATTTTTTCTAGAAACGTCGATCATGCGCAATTTTTGAGTGGGTGTGGAAGATCCAGTCTACGAACAAAAGGTTAAGGAGATCTTAAAGTGGGTCTGTTTTATCAAGAAAACCGAATTTTTTGTGCATTAATCTTTTTTTTGGCTAAGGATTGACAAATCCTTTTCTACAATTAAAAGTGCGTACAATAAAGAATCCGAGAAAAAATTGAAGTTCAAAAAAATTTTTTTCACTTTGTTACATAAATTTGGACGTCCCGCGAATTCCTTACTGTATGTACTTTAATTGTAAAAAACGATTTGTCAATCCATACAGCCAAAAAAAAGATTAGTGTGCAAACAAAAACTTCAGTTTTATCGATAAAACAGACCCATTTTAAGATCCTCTTAGGCATACCTATGTTTTTAATGTCATAGTATTTGGATCACATATACACTCTTTTTTTGTTTTCTCATCACGCTCTATTCTCTTGTGCGTATCTTCTGACCTTTAGCGACAAGTATTAAAACCTTTGCCAACCTATTATTTAAATCATACTGATCACAATTCCAAAACAAAAAACAAATTTCAAAAATTTTTAACGTACGCCCTTTTTCCAGACACTTATTCACACATCTTGCGTCAATAAACACGTGCACCGACGTATGCAACGTATGCAATTGCACTTTTTTTCAACGTGATTATATGTTTTCATTGACATTGATTGATTCGCAACGCGAGTCAAAGTGCGCGCGTCGAAACGAATAAGCAACTTTGCGATTGTGCGTGAACCACTTGCGCCTTCGTCGACGCGCGCTTTGTCTTTTTTTTTTTTTTTTTTTCACGTACCTACGTGTGCATCCCGCGCTCGCACTTATAGTTCCCCTTTCGCGCTTCCTGCGTTTCGCTACTTGACCACGCACCGGCGAAGAAATCGCGATGAAAAGTGAAAATATCGGTGAACGGCGCGCGTCGCGCACGTTGCGCACAACGTATGTATTCACAAACCGTTTCGTTGTTGCACCTTGAGCAACGCTCGCTCAAGGTCCTCACAAAAGGATGTCGAATGTGTAACGTAACTTAACTGTCGTGACTCAATCTAGAAAAATTCTCGAGAGATATTTAATCGCCGATCGTTGCGTCACGCTTTTACCGACATGTTTGTGTGACGTTTGCGGTAATGTAATGCAACGACGCGAGTACAGTCATACCTAGTCTTGAAGAATAATTGTATTAGCAACTTCTCGATATTTCCGCGATTTACGTAAGCGCGGCTTTCTGCACCGAGCGGTAAGATTTCCACCAAGGTTTCGATTGCATTTCGCGAGTTATATAGAAGCTCGCGGGCAAAACGTATTTTTTTTTTAATAAATGAAAAAATTCACTGGGATTGTAACGTGATCGTGAAAAACAAACGGGGAAGGTGTTACGCAGATATTTGACATTTTTGTTGGAAAGGAAGTGGAACATTTTCATTGACTTGTTGTTCTCCCTTTGATTTTCCTCTTCGTCTTTCCGCCTTGTCTCTCATCCTATGAGACGCCGTTTCCTCTTTCGTGCGAGAGAAACGATCGTCGGAACGCTAAATCGCCGCAATTGCCGGTTTATCCAGGCCGACCCTTCGAGCCATTTGCTCGTCCTTTCACGGGACGAGTTTCTTTCGTGGAGAACGAGATCCGTAAGAAGAAGAAGAAGAGGAGAGACAAGAGGCGAAGGACGTCGTCACGCGAGAGAAAAGACTGTGAGAAACCGCCACATGTTCCTCGAGACGTAATCCGAACCGATCCGAGATCTGTTCTGCAAGAATTTTTTTGTGTCCGACCCTTTCCAAAAGGAAATTTTCCAACCCGAAAAATTTCCTGTTTGCAATAAATATGAGTTATGTGACTAGGAAATTGCTTCGTTCGTCACACAATTTGACGACGTAAGAAAAAAAAGAGCATAAAAGTGCAGTAACTCCGCGCAAGAAACTCGCACGCAAATGCGGTTTTTTGTTCTCGTTGTAGCGCGTTCGCTCAGTCACGATGACAGAGGTAAAGCAGAATTTCCTCAAGGCCGTAAAATGGGCCACACGGCAGAGACCCTCTACGTAATATTCCGCCACGTCGCGTTGAGTTGTACGCGTACTTACACACTGCACGCTCGGTGCACGCGTATGGCCAGAAACAAAGTCACGAAGCCTCGTCACGAATCGCCCGAGAATCAACGTTGCGTGTTTTGTATTCGTTTCAATCACTGTAATTTGGTTCGATTTAATTTAAATTGGGATTATAAATTATTTTGCCTCGAAATTTATTTCTTCAATTAACACGAGACATATTTTTCTGCGTTTGAACTCTCGTGAAAATTGCTGTCTCTTTCTAATGAAATTCGATGTGTAAACTTTTTACCGAGATGCAATTTAACAAATTATCAATTTAATCCCCATACTTTTATTTTTCATCTTTTCATTTTAAGTTAAGGAAAGAAACCTCGGACGTGTTGCATTTTAAATGTTTATTCCGACGCGAAACAAAAAAGGGACAGCGGACACTTCGAAGACGTAATTAGTGCACCGCATGTGTAATCGGCCGTTTAAAGGACCTCCCCTTAGAAAGACCCATCCTTGCATCCGTGTGCAGGGCAGCAAGTTTCCGTCTCGTTTATATACACCGCGGCGGCGCCTCCTCCGTACCGCACATGGCTCTCTAGACAGCTGCTTCGCTCGCTTTATCCCAGATTGTTCACTGAACTTCGGTCCTCCTTTTTTCTCTCCCTCTCCGTCCCGATGCATTCGCGTGTGCATAACAAAATTGAGGGGAATGCACACCCACAGCGCGTCACAGCGATAAGGGCCGAAAACTTTACAGTGCGGCGCGGATGCACTTTGCAGCGCGAAGCGAATTTAAAACTCGTGAGCGGGTGTCACAATGTCTGTGTTAAAAATAATTGCTCTGTTATATGCGCGATATGTGCGTGTGTATACGTTTGTACACACGCACGCACACAAACCCTCACTTTTCGACAATTTTATAATTTTGTATTGGAATTAAATTTTTGAAATTATGTTTGTGATTGGTCTAGTTCGAACCGTTTGCTAGGTGTGTTAAGAAAAAAATGGAAAACTCAAGAAAAATACAAGAAAAACGAAAAAAAGCTTATGGACCGTTACTAAGTGAATTACATTTTCATTTCCTACACAAAATTGGCAAATGATTCCAAACGAAAGTTTATAGCTTTCCATTCTATAGACATAGACGAATGTTTTGAGCGTTTCAGGGAAAGATTTTGAAGCTTGTAAGAAACAGAAGTAAAAAACTAGAATTAGTACAGTTTTAGCAGAACCGTCGAAAAGACACATATGTCTATCCTTGTCTCTATTATGTCATCTATCCTTCTCTGTCCGACTAGAGGGCGCTACTTACTGGACAGCGTAGCGGCTGTCAAATCCGAGTTTAACTTGTCGCTTCAGCATCATCTTAATGTTAATTACACAATATTGACGAAACTTTAGAACACATAACATCACGCATATTGACCAACATATATTTTATTAACTGACACAAAATAGTTTAACAATTTCGTCATGCTATAAGTCTGGAGAGATTGTTCCACTTAAGTGTATCCACTGAGGAGGATTTAAAGTCAAATCGAAACGTATGGATAATGAATTTCAATTAATTTAATATTTCACAACACTTCGCAAACGGTTCAAACTAGCCCAATCACAAATACATAATTTGGAAATTCCGTTGCGAATTTAAACTAAATCAACGTCAACACCAATTTAAGTTTTTTAATGAATGAACAGCAAAACAATCATTATGTGTTTTGAAATTATTTATCGCTAGACAAATTCTAACGGTTTTAAATTTGCAGGTCTTATGTAAAAGAGAAAAATAAAAATTACGAATACACAAGCACCTATTGCAGGATATGAAGAACTTGTATACGGGCGAATTGCGAGACAGGACAGGATACGCGGCGGAGATAGACAACAAACGGAGATCCCGCCTATGGGAACGTTTTCACAGTGGGAATCTGCATAGCTGTGTGTGCTAATTCGGAGTTTACGCCTCGTTGAACGAGCGGTTCTTAAACACTCCGGCACCGTTGCGATAACAGCACGGCACGCCGTGCCGCCGATATACAAGCGACTCCTCGCAATTTCTCGCAACGATGCGTCTTCAACTATTAATCATCACAGACGAAATACCTCGAAGAGAGAGAGAGAGAGAAATAGAAAGAGAGAGAAAGAAAAAGAGAGCAAAGTTATGTAATATTTATTAAAATGTGTTCCTGAATCAAATTGACATCCGAACGAGACGATACACACTGTGGTTTGAAAAAACTCTTTGCGGCTCGCGTTCGCAAGCAAAGTCGGTCGCAATTCCGACACGGGTTGTTTAAGCTAAATGGAACATAGCGCACGCAAACTAACTCAATTCTCGCCTATTTTTTTTTTTTTTTTTTTTCGATGGACTCCATATACGTGCGTCGACCTCACCGACAACACGTGGCAACGATTTCGTGCGAGCTTACGTGTGCTCTTGAACGTTTGCTCGATACCATATGTGCGCGTCGCGCTGCACCTCCTCTCGCTGCATTCTAGTAAGTGCACTCAATAGCCGGCGGGTGGTTATTTTCGGACAAACCCCTGAAAAAAAACACCCTTTGCTCCTGACTCATCACCTCTGCCATTGTAAAAGTTAACCTATATCACTTCATTAGGGCCATATTTACTTTTGTTTTGAATAAGAGACTGACGTCTATAAAGAGACTGAGAATATTATTTACAAGATTGATTGGAAGGGAAGAAAAAGAAGCAATGAGAAATCTTGATAAAAAAAAACAAATGTATTATACAAGACGTGAGAAAAGATAAAACGTTGTGAAGAAAATTTGTAAAAAAAAGGGTATGAATTATTTAAGAAATGAATGTGTAATATAAAAATAAACTAAAATAAAAAAGACAGGATGTCTGAAGAAAATCAAGAGAAATTACTGATGATGAAGACACAAATATTTTTATCTATACAAATGGATGGAAAAGACAAAGCTATGATTAAAACACGAGAGTAGCAGCAGTGTTAAAAAAGCATAATCAAAACATTGTAGCCAGATATCAAATCTAACACTTTTCTCAATTGAAGTAACAGCAATAATAAAAGAAACGGAATTAGTAGAAGAGATAAAAAGAGAAGAAAAATTTAAAGGCCAAAAATATTTTCCATGATTTTTTTGTAAATCGGATAAGTCAAAACCATGGGTTGCGGAGGAAAAAAGAGAAATGCCTCGGTGACCTAACAGGGAAGGCGACGGTTCGAGAAGCCGGAGGTTTCGGATTCATCTCCTGGCCAAAGAGTTTTTTTCACAATATTTTAAAAATTAGTTAGGGGGGTATACGGAATTCTTCATATATGTGATGCAAATATAGCATCCTGTATGATTTTATAAATTGAAATATCAATTCAAAAACTCTCGTGTAAAAATTTACATGTGAACACACACACAAACACACACACACACACACACACATATATATATAAGCTTATTTCTGCACAACGTCCTGCAAAACGGTTCTTATGATCGTATTTATATTTCTTAAATATAAAATTTGACCTTTTGTAGTTAGATGTGGGTCTCCCACGGCCCACTCAGAAATTGCACGTTTCTGAAGAAAAACTTGGAGTTTTCTAAACGCTTATGTCTTTGAAACTACTAGAGATTTTTTCACTTTTTTTTATCGACGCAGAAGTGTTTAAACTGTTGATAAAAAAAAAAAGAAATTTTAAAAATGTTGATTTTTCGTGGAGATATTGGATCTTAAAGTTGCGTGGATCTCACGGAATTAGTAGAAGAGATAAGGCTATAGCAAATGGAACTATGTCTCTTTGCGTCACCTAGATATGATAATAGAAGAGATAGAAAGAGAAGAAAAAAAAGGCCAAAAATATTTTTTGGATGCATGATTTTTTGTACCGGATAAGTCACGGGTTGTGGAGAAAAATATAAAAAGAGAATTAACCACATTTGTTAATAGACCAAGAGCTAAAATCACTACAACGTGGGAGAATCACTTGCAAGAAAAAATTATGTGGAATCATCCAGATGTAGGTAAGTGTGAGGCAGAAGTAGAAAACCATTAATCACGTCTTATTTCAGTGTTGAAAAATACGACGATAAAAGAGTGAGATACAAAGAAGAATAAAGTGGAGACAAGTTGATGACTGAGAATATATAAGAGCGAGAGACACTAATGTGCCTCTTGTGATTTCTTCTTGCGAAATCAATCAAGCAATACAAGGCAATTAAAAGGAGAAGAAGCGGCAGTGAGAACAGACGAGTGTGTGCTCACAAAAATCGCAGTTGGTTGAAGGACGCGGTTAAATAAGATGATGTAGAAACAGTTGGGAGTTGGGACTATATCGATGTAAAATATCAAAATGTCGCTCAAAATATATAAAAAAATTTTAAAAATTATTATTATTATCTCTCGGTTTTAGGTGGGCAAATGTGAACCATTTGCTGGGTGTTGTGCAATAAATAAATATATGGTATCTTGTTTTCCAAACGTTTCGGTTTTATTTTTAAACCTTCTTCAGTGGATTACTATATAAAAGTTATTTTTTTATTATAAAACTTTGGATTAAATCTGTTGATATATTGAACAATGATAACAATTAAGTAAATACCTATAGTGAACGATCCCTCCTGATTTTTTTGAATGAGGAATAGTTTTTTGTGTTGTTATAAGTTAAAATGTTATATGCGTCAAATTGAAGTCTATGTACGTCAAAAGTTTCGTCATTACTGTGTCAGAAACGAAGGTTTAACAGAATAAATACGTGTATATTTTGACAGTGACATCTACCTAAAGCGCTTACATTAATTTTCTTTCAATTTATTTAAAATCGGTAAGTATGTGTTGTCTAACATCTCGGTGTCTTGCATTACGTTTATGCTATTAGTATGTATTTTAATTTGTAACATCTCTGAAATTAGACGTTTATAATAATTGGGTTCTGTATCAAGAATGTTAATAGAGTTCCATTTGAAAGAATGTCCCGTGTTAAGTTCGTGTTCTGTTAATACTGAAGTTTGTTGATTGTTTTATTATTATTATATTTATATTATTATAAATAACAAGGTATGACCTCAAGTTCAGATAAGGAAAAACCAACAAATATGTATCCGAAAAAGGCGTTACTGAACTGGTTGCAAGGTGATGTGCAAAATGACTTAGACTCGTTTAAATTGAACAAACGTTCTTCGATTATTTATTTTTAGTCTTTATCAGTAGGTTCTGTGTAGAATTAACGAAACATTATTATTATTATTTTAAATTTTAGGACACAAAAGACAATCGTAAAGAAAATTTGTAAAGAAATTTAAGGACAAAACAAATGAAGAAAAGGATTGGGATAAGACGTGATATGTTTTCAGAACAAACACGAATAAACACACAAGTGTGCCGAAAATATTTTCTCTGCCAGAGCGCTTCAAAGTCTCGCGCGTCTTGAAATGCAACGAGATGCAACGCATCGATCAAAGCCGCTTTCTCGCCCTTATTGCGAGCAATCTCGACTGAATCTCTCGCGCGAGAAAATCGCGTAATTCTTTTTGCGCTTCTCCACGAAACCGTAAAGGAAAGAAAAACCCGACATTTTTACATAACGTAACAATGAAAGAGCCGCTGCGCAAAGAAGAGAAAAAAAGAAACGACGGTTGTTTCAATTTCTCGACAACAAACAATGGTGGCGGTAAAGATTTCGTAAAATCGCGCGACAAAGGAGAGAAGGGAAAGACGTACAACAGGAACTCTCCGCATAATTTTCTCGGAAAATTACTGACACCTTTTCACACACAAATTTACATATAAAAAAAAAGTTGTTTTCATTTTTGTTTTGCGCTATGTGAGAACAAAATTGTATACGACAGAAAATTCCCGCGTGAATTTAATTAAATTCTTTCCTACGGGGTCACGGTCCCACTCCTCCCCCTTCCGCGAGTGCCAACGCGTTTTCTGGATTCCAGTCTCGACCGTGAAACTCGCTCGTGTCTCTCTCTCGTCTCGGCCTATTGGCCAGCAGCCAAATATCTTGGTAACGTGTCTCTCGATTCTGCTGCCGACTTCTCATACACGGACGATTGCGAACGCAATCGCATTCAAGTGCATTTTACCCCAATCGATGTCTCAGACCGGTGGCAGACACATATGTACGTACACGGTGTTCCAGAATTACAAAAACGTTGTTAAATTCTCTAAAACTGTAAAAAAAAAACTGTATGAGTTTCGATTTACGTGCTTTCTATCGTATCCATGTGTACGTTCGAGGTAACGAGAAAAGTTTGATCGCGTGTTGCGTCATTTAAAAGCGACTGATCGCCGGTGCATTCAAATTAACTTCAATCAGACACAATAGTTTAATTGGGTGTAATTTATGTCACCGGTCTACTTTGATTCGCGACGATAGTTGCAATTTTCTGCATCCGCATTGCTGTTCGTATCGCATTTGAACGAACACGCGAGCGTAATTTAAAAACTATCGATTTATAGTTTAATTTTTAATTTATACGAGAGGATAATTTCGATCGAGTGCACGTTTCAACCGTAGTTCTCGCTGAGTTTAAATCAGTCGGTTTTGTTTTCTTCTTTTTGAGTCCCGCAAAGAGCGGAGGAAAACGAGCGGAAAACACCCGCAACGTGTGGCGCGTCCCGAATCCCAGGGTTTGACCACCTGCAAACTGCAGTGAAGAAGGGGTAATGCACCCCGACGGCCGCAGTGTAGCTAGGCTGCGTGCAGTAAGACGCAATGCGCAACGTTTTGCGGAGCTTCTCTCCCCCCACCGACCCCCTCCCCAGCTGGTATTATCAGCTTATTTCTGTCTTCTCCTTTTTCAAGCCAAGTGCATCGTCTAAATTGTTCCCAAGCTTTTTCTCACCCCATGCACTCGGTTTCTGTATTCGCTGCTCTTACGTATGTCTCGTGTTTGTGTGTGTGTAAATCGGGGGCAAATCATTTTGTGGAAACTCACACAAAATTAAGAGTCCCGACATTAATTTTCATCTCGTTGCGCCACCACAATTGTAGAATATTTTATTCTTCATAAATAAAAACAATAATTTTTAGTTACGTAACCGCGACATTAAGAAAAAGAATTTTATTTCTTCTCGTCGATGTTACAAAAGTGTGTTTTGTCAATTTAAAACTTCATTATCTCGAGTCGTAAAACGCAAATCGCAAAACAAAACAACTTTCGGGTTAGACGCGAATCTGCGAAACAACTTTCTATGTTAAAATTTTATTTTCCGCGTTTGTTACATTTTTCGTCTGTATATTCTAAAGTCCATTTTTCAGCTACCGTAAACAGAACGTCGAGTTTCTCTCGACGAAATGTCGTTTATCACACATCGTTTCTACGCATCGTCAGCGAGCGACCAACCAAATTGTACGACTTCGTCGTTTAAAGATGAATGAGCCGAGGATTCTGGGTCGTGCGTGCAAAAGAAGAATTTCTTCATTTACCAAACGACCCGCAAAAGCCTTTCGTTTCTCGACCCGTGTCCACGCCCCTCGGTAAACGCGTTTCACCCCTGCGGTGACAGCTGCGTAGCTTAAAATAGGGTTTCTTCAGTGGTTGTGATTTTGCATGTATGTATGTGTACATGTGAACATATGCTCGAATCATGCTCGATGATCGCTGTTGATGCAGCGATGGTTAAACTTCATTTGATAGGATTTTATAGAACATAACATCTAAAGAGAAGGAGAGATACGTATTATTATTATTATATTAGTCCTTCGTAGTCAGACGTGGGTCTCTCAGACACACTCAGAAATCGCGCGTTTCTGAAGAAAAAATTAGGGTTTTTTAAACGCTTATATCTTCGAAACTACTAGAGATTTTTTCATTTTGTTATTTTTTTCGACGCAAAAGTGTTCAAACTTTCGATTCAAAAAACAAAGAAATAGAAAAAATATTGATTGTATATTATAAATATTATAAATATTGATATTTTTTTGATATATAAATATTGATATTTTTCGCGGAGATATTCGATCTTAAAGTCGCGTGGATCTCACAGACCTGCCTAACTCGTCGTCATTTTTAAGGTCTGACCACGAAGGATTAATAAAAATGTACGTAACGTATATTGTTTTGTAATAATTAGAATAAAACGAGAGATACCAGCTTGTACATTAGATGTAGGTCTCGGTTGTCTTTTTTCAAAAACTTTTTTACAAGATATTATGTAAGTTGTTACAGTTTATATAGAAGATATTGTATAAACTTTTCTGATATTTTATCCTGTAATATCAAAGTTAAATTAATTAACAATTAAACATTTTGTCTCTGCAAAAAGTAACTGCTTGTTTATATTTCGTGCTTTGTCTAGGATCGACACCATATGACTTTTATTGATAAATAAATAAATATTAGATTATATGACAGTATATGTTTTATAACAAATAAATAAGCAATGTTGCAAATTTATATCATGATATATTTTCAAATATATAACTGAATTTAAAAAAATTGATTTATTTTAATGTTGATGTTATATTTTTAATAATTTTACTTATTTATATACGTTGTAGACTTTTTATCTTTTATAACTATAATGGTCCTTCCTTGTTTATAGTCATAAACATAATGTGTTTCCACATTATGTGCGATTGTCCCGCTTTAGTAGTCAAAAGATACAGGTCTCTGGGGTCCATGTTTTTAAAGCCCAAAGATCTGAATAATGACAAAATCAGCACTCTGCGTAGCCTGACGGAAAACGCTAAACACTGAAGCTGTTTTATAAATCAGAGAGAAGTCACAGAGGGTCTCTCAGATCTGGTGACATAAGGAACTTCCGTAAACCGTTTTCCTTATCTTAACCTTATCCTCATAATTATACACAAAGGTTTAAATTACATAATGGTAAAGTTACACAAAACAGTTGTATATTTATTCGCTAGAAACTGAAACACAAATCCTTAACTGTCGCCTCATTTTATCCTGTGATAAAAAATCTACATCCTGTGGTCAAAATCGAACTATCAAACATGTCTTGATAAAAAATACTGTGATATTTTTTATCACAGGATGTTTGGTTGAAGAGATAGTTTGAAGAGAAAAGTCGGACTTGGTGTAAATGCTGATACATTAGTAGACAGAACATCTTGTAAGAAGACAAATCGATTTGTGCCTTTGTCGACAATGCATTACAAGTTGAATCGTTATTTATAGCAGCCCAGGTGTGACACAATCACATGATCGTTCATTCTTAGAATCCACCTACTACTTACCAATACGATACGGCGTGACTGATTGCACACAGCGTGCGTGCGATTAGAACGCAGGCTGTGCATCGCGCGACACATCGGCTTGGAATAAATTTACTCAAGTTGAAAAATAAAAACACGCTATCGATCGTCACTCGAGCGATCACCATCTAGTTTTGTACTTCGTTATTTATAAATTTGTAGATAATTGCAAACTAAATTAAGCTCCAATACACATATCAGAAATTACAAATTAAATTAAAATAAATCTAGGGAGCTGGGATATTCATCGATGTGACGTGCAAAGTTCAAGGTAAAAAGACTTCACGTTAAGTTTTGGAACGTTTTGATCGGTTTATTTTTTGATTATCTTCAGCCAAAAACTCGAGGTAAATATTCGCAGCATTCATGACTGCGTGTCAATCGTCAAGGAGAGTCACCAAACAGCAGAAACAGCAAGAAAAATGTTAGGCTTTGTTTTTAAACTGCCAAGAATAACAAACTGTCTACTGTCCTCAATCGTCGACAAACAGTCACGATTACAAAAACAAAACCTGTGTACGTTGTGTAGGAAGTCTTTTTTATCTCTGCATGTACATCAGTCTCAGCTCCTTAGGTTTATTTTAATTTAATGTTGGAAGTTGAAAAATATATTTATTTGCGCGAACATTCGGCATCTGAGCTCGCACAGACTTCGATACTTAGTTTGCAATTTTCATGATAATTTAAATTGTTGTTTTAATTTAATGTACATATTACTATATATTATACATACACACATCTATGGACAACATATGCACTGTATAAATCATACATTAACACAGTATGTAAAAATTATATTTTTACTATAGTTTAAAATTGAAATGTTAAATTAAATTTAAATGTTAAATAAATTAAAATGTTAAATAAACAAGCTGTAGTTTAAAATTAAAATATTAAATAAATAATCGGTGGACCATGGACATCAAGTTTGAAAGATTTCGATTTTTGAAAGTATAAATAATTTCAAATAATTAGGTAATCAAATAATTGCCATTTTATAGATACTTTCACCTCAGTATACCATCCGATACACAAGAGCTAATAATATGTTAGAACTAATAATATACGTACAAAAACCATTGTTATAAGTTATATCTTGCGAGAATGTTGCACCTTTGCAAAATAGATTTGTTTTGACGGCTAAACGCAACGTTATCTTGACGCTCCCGAGTGACCTGAATAGAACTTAATGCTTCTAACGAGTTTATCTATTCATAAATTCAGCAGTTGTTTTAACACAAATTCTATTTTTTTAATTTTTTGCAAACAGCAGTTTCGAGAAAAAAATTATCTCACGTTTTTGAATTCCTTGAAAAAAACAGAAGAGCTTATTTTTCCTACTTTTTAGCCTTTGATTAAAACCGTAGTTTCACGGAAAAAAACGACGAGAGGTTGCAAGAGGCGGGAACCGGTGTGCCCGTGTGTGTCAAAATTCATCGGAGCGTGGAACGTCCGGTAGGTGCAGGAGGGTTGCTGCACGTGTCGGTTTACGTATATATATATATGTGACTCGGCATCTCCGGCATCCGCGACCGTTTGCATTCTTTTTCTCGTTCGTCAGCCTTTTTGTAACATCACGTTAAATTATTACGTCGCGCGCTCACGATGACTCAAATGTCAGTCAGCCATGTAAAATCCACTTGTAATCGAAATTACGAAAGAGAGAAAGAGGAAGAAGAGAAAGGAAGTTTATAATAATGTGAATTTATTATTTGGAAATTGAAATGATTTATGATTTATATAATTTTAAATTACACACATAAGTTTATACATGAGTTTTTTTAAATATAAATTTACGATTTTTTTAAAACAAATCTGTAAGATTACGTAATGTACTGCAACCAGTCATTGGCAAATACATTTTTCTGTTTGCAGAATTACTACAGGAACCACGTTTCACGAATCAACCGTCAAGCAGTGGCAATATTCTAAGCGAGAATCGCACAAAATTTTTGCAATGTCAAGCAAGAGGTAAGAACAATCAACATATCACGGTTTTCTCTTTATATAATAATAATTTTTATTATTTAGTATTTATATATTTAACCTTTTGTGATCACACCTCAAAAATGACGACGAGTTAGTGTCAGACCGGGTCTGTGAGACCCACGCGATTTTAAGATCGATCATCTCAGCAAAATCAATACTTTTTCAATTTCTTTTTTTTTTTTTTTTATCGAAAATTGGAACTTGCGTCGATAAAAAAATACAAATTAAAAAAATCTAATAGTTTCGAAAATATAAGCGTCTTAAAAATCCTAATTTTTTTCTTCAGAAACGCGCAATTTTTGAGTAGGTCTGGGAGATCCACGTCTGACTACGAAGGGTTAACTTATAATATTCCACGAGCAATAATTGCTTTGTGTCCCAAAATGGCTTTAATTATTATTTTATCGTTACACGAAAAAAATGTTTGTTGGAATAGCAAGAAGATTAGTTACTGGGTCAGCAAGAAAAATTTGCTAAGTCTATTGAATCTGTGGCTTTGCCAACAAAACATTTTGTTAGTAAAATTCAGTAGACTTGGCAAATTTATCTTGCAAGCCATATAACAGCAAAACTTTTTTTGTATTAATTTGCACATGAAGTAGGGGAATATCTTAAAATGTCAATACTTAAAGACACGTTTTAACATTGCGTATTAAAATTGGAATTTACAAAAGAACTAAAGAAAGAAGTAAGGAGAGCAACGGAGGATAAGGTTTGCCGCGTTGTCCTGCGAAAAGATCGAATAACAGACGGATGAGGAGGCGGTGAACAGATGAAGCCTTACCAATGCTCAGCAGCGCGTAATTCGAGCGTATGTGACCCTGTGCTAATAGTATTAAGTAACTCACGGGTTGTAGTAGTAGCGTCGGCCCTGACTCTGCTGACAGAAATCACATTGAATCATTCATGATCTTGCATTAAATTGTTCCCCGTATTAAAGATTTGAACAACTCGGTTTTATAAAAAATCTAAAGAAATACTTCCCTCAATCTTAAAGTTTGTACAGTCAGTGACACGAAAGCGTGTTTCTTCTAGAAAACAAAGTTTTTTTTTTAAATATAAACACAGTCTTAATAGACCATATACATTAAAATACGTTTAGCTAATGCGACGTCCAGTCTTCTTCATTGTCTAACATGACTTGGCAGCGTCGAGACATGTTCTCGACGAGCATCTTCCACTGTCTCGGACAGCGACTTCCATTGTGCAAAGTTGATACGACAGTTGCTTTAAAGTGAAAACCTATTTCTCCCGAAGCTTAATAGCTGCACATATATTTAATGGGATTAGCATCGGACTGCGAGAGCTAATGTAATGTGATGATGCTATTTTTCAGTTTGTACATGTTCGACTTTTTCGAATCATTGGTCTTTTGGAGTATCCATGTAATGTTATCGGGGTCATCATTTACAAGCACGTTAATATTGCAGTTTTATATATTTTTGTTCATTCTAATTGCATTTGAGTTACCTGTAAATACATGGAGAACTCCAAAACCCTGTTTACAAAAGCACTCCCATACGTACACTCTAATTAGATGTTTAAGTGTGCGCTGAAGAAAAGGTTTTTACAAACAAACCACATGTGTGTTTTTTGGAACTCATGTCCAAAGAGAAACCTTTGCTTACTGTAGTCGTTTTTTTTCACACGTAGTAGTTTTAGAAAAGATTTAAGTCTCGTGCTTCTCACCAACCAAATTGAATTTTATACAAGCTCTCACATAACTGACTGTATCTTATAAAACACGGTCTGCGTCATGTGTAATTTTGACAGGCAATCCTCAGCCAAAGTACAAATGGTTCAAAGACGGGATACCCCTGAGCAACGAGTTGACGTCAGGACCTTACTTCCGTATTCAGAGTACGCGGCGAGAGGATGCTGGAGTGTATCACTGCGTCGCGACGAACGACGTCGGATCTATATTCAGCGATCGTCTCGTCTTCGCCGTAGCTTGTAAGTACTTTGGAGAAGTTGCTCCATTATAATCGTATAGAGCTTTGCATCTCTTGAAATAAGGTAATGGCTGTTTTTCTGTGTTTTTTCAAGATATGGGAGTATTCGACGATCTGACGGAGAAAGTGGTGACGGTCGAGTCGGGTAGCGCTGCGATTCTAGAACTACCTCCTATCGAAAGTCATCCAGCTCCCGAGGTGACATGGTTCTCTTCGGACGGTACTACACCTTTGTACGGTATCAAGTACGCCACGACGCAACACGCGTTGCTCATACTGAACGCTCAGGAGAGCGACGAGGGCACCTATAGGTTCGTCAGAAACTCAAGCGTGATGTGAAACTACTTTTTAAAACTTTCTAACAAAATACAAAAAAATTGAAATTATCATATCATCGTTCTTCGAGCTTCAAAACTTCTCGCTAGATTTATATAAGACTTTAAAATTGTATCAAATTTGCAATTCACACAAAACTTGAGAGAAGATTCCGCTTCGTGATTTATAGTTAGTTTCACGAAGTAGCGCGGAACTTCAATCTTACAGCGTAGACTTTCCAACTTTTTTGACAGTTCTAAGTTTAAACTTTTTTCTTATCTTCTTTTGATATTTGTCGTGCGCAGAGCGAGAGCCATCAACACTCAGTTGGGTAAGGAAGAGAACAGCCCGTTTTTCAAGCTGCAGGTCACCGGCGATCCAAATGCGGAGGTAGCCCCTACTATAATAGTCAAACCGCAAGATACGCAGATAATTAAGGATCAAGATGTCACGTACATAAATTGCATTGCAAATGCTAGGTAATTAAATATTTAATTATTGTATATTCTTTACGGACAGGCACACGCGCAGCGTTCCCGTTTTTGGTGCATCGAAAAAACAAAAACAAAAACAAAAAAAAAAGATTCGAACGCAACACAAGCCGCATTGTTACAGATCGCTTCACGAGCTAAGAACCTTGTGGATGAAAGACGGCATTCCGATCGAGAATTCCAGGATATCGTATAGCTTCAACGATTCGTGGAACAGGACACTCGCGTTGATCTCGGCAAACATAACTTACACAGGGATTTATTCTTGTTATGTGGGTCTGAGAAGCGGTGGTTATCCGACCGTGAACGCGAGCGCCAAGGTTGTTGTGTATGGTGAGCACTTATATACCATTGATGCAACAAATGCAATTGGAAGTCGTGTAAAATGTGATTTTGTAAAATTGTGGTCATTCAAATAAAATAAATATGTGAAATGCGACAATTTTCTTATATCTTATGTATTGTTAGTCAAACTCTTATTATTAGTTAAAAATTATTGAGAATTATTGTGAAATAAATATTGAAAAGTACTACAAAATAATTACGTGCAATTGTAAATATTGGAATATTTTAATGACAAATGTGTATTTAATTAATCTGAGATCTTTCTGAAACTTTGTTTACATTTTTTGCCAGAAAAACCAACGTTTATAACAGAATTAAAGAGGGAGACTCTAAGTGATTACGGGTCTACAGTAACATTACCGTGCGACGTTACCGGCGTGCCGCCTCCTACAATCAGTTGGTTCCGTAATGCCGAGCCTGTTGATAATTTACTAGGAATCAGGTAAAAATATTCATTCACTGCGAAAATATTTATCTTTATAAATAAACAGATAGATAAGTTTTATTGTTCCCCGCAGGTTATGAAATTCTTACATAAACAACTTTAAAACTATCTTATTCTAACTTATTTTTAATTACTTAATTTACCACTAATTTAAACTACTTTTATCATATCTAACACACGCTCTAATTTGATTTATCTCTAGTACATTTTAGAAAGGATCGCGCCTCTGTTTACTTATTATTATTAAAAAAAAAACAATGCTCACGATAACTTGAATGTTACAGATACATAATGGAAGAGGACGGCTCGTTGACGATAAAAAAACTGACTATGGACGACTCAGGAATGTTTCAGTGCCTCGCGTCAAATGAAGCTGGCGAAGCGTCCAGTTACACATGGCTGAGAGCGAAAAGTGAGTGTTTTGTTTTACAGTTTTGTTTCATGACGTATGATTTGACAATATTCTGAAAAGAAAAAAAAAGTTTTGTTTATTCCGTTCTATTATTGTATTTCGATATTTGCAAACGACGCGACTTAAACAAATTGTCATTTATATTATGATAAGTGTAATAATATAATTATATGTATATATGACGTGTTGTTTTTTTTGTGTGTGTGCGGCACAGAAGAAGGATTAGGAAGCGGATTGAGAAACAGAGTTGCTCGCTGGGCGGCTGGCTACAATGTAGTCAGAGTTCGCCAATCTGACCGCCGTTTTTTGTTCTCTCAATATCCAAACCGTAAGAACATTGCTGCAAAATTCTTTTTACTTTTCTTTTTTTTTTTGTTTCATTATCACTTTTTTTGGCACGTGCTTAAAGACTGCGTAATAATATTCACCTCTCACGATTTTTTGCTTCTTTCTATAGCGATTTTTGGTGTAAATAAAAAAATCAAATATCTCGGTGTTTTAGAAGAATGTTTATTAGATATCATTCCGACAGTATAGTTCATAAAATCTCAAAGAGAGACACGATCTACAATTAATGTATAATGTTTTTCATGTGTAAGTGGTAATTAATTGATATTTGATATCTCGATTGGTTTAGTGCTTTGTCAAAATCGTAGAACAATTGTATGTGTAACGTTTTCTGAAGAAACACAAAATAAAAGTTTCATCGTATTTGACGCGTACGTCGAAACGATAATCCCTTTTTTTGCACGCGTTTGCGACATGTTGCAAGTAACACGCACGTTTTTTTTTTTTTTTGTTATTTTCTTCCATAGATTAGAGACATACATTTCCAATAATTTTCTGTTTTGTACGGTAAGTACCGCGATCGTTATGCGGCATTAATAACTCATATTTAGCTGCTAGTTTTTGAGTAGCTAGTTTTGCCAATGAATATGTGTTTGTGTTTTGGGTAAAAATAATGAAGCTTGTTCTTTCAAATATTTTATAAATCACATAGAAAAATAGAGAAAGAATTAGAACTGAACAGTTGGAATAGAACATGCATTACGTTGCAAGCAATGATTAATCACCATTTTTCATTTTGTGCACGTTGTGAGAAAATGTGAAAAATAAATTTGATTAATTAATTACAATGAAGTTTGTCATTTTTCTTTCAGCGTCCGGACCGATCATGGAAAACGGTCCGCAGAATTTAACGGTATTAGATGGTAGGGACGCAACTTTGAGTTGCAACGCAGTAGCGGCGCCGAAACCGAATACTACTTGGTACTACAACGGTAAATGAGACTAAAGTTCAGTTTAATCATAAGAGACGTACGTCGTTATTCGGTCGTGTAACAATTTACGTTTGTTTGTTTACGCAACAGATACGATACCTGTGGAGATTGCCGGTAGGGTACAGGTTTTAGACAACGGCGATCTTTCTATCGCGGCGGCAAAGCCAAACGACGCGGGAAAGTACACCTGCATCCGTGCGAACGAGGCTGGTTCTGTAAACGGTTCAGCATTTTTAACTGTTATGGGTAATTATTGAGAATATTAATGTTTACAGATTGGTTTTGTATTGCTTTATGTCTACGTATTGTAAAAACGGCATTCAAGTACGCTTTCAGATTTAATATTTTTATTATTATTAGATTTTTAAAGGGGTTTTCTCATGTAACAGTCAGAATTTTAAGCATTTTTTTAGAAATTTTTAGAAATAAAAGATATAAAACGCAATCTTTTTGTAAGTTATTATTTGAATCTCATAGTTTAGAAAAAATTAATGTTTTTTGTTATAACTTATTAATATTTTGATTATGCTTTTTGCAGTCAAACACGACGCCTTGAAAATGAAGGTGAATTCAGTTATCACACAGTTGAAAAAAATTTCAAAAAGATTAATTTTAATCTGTAAAAAAAGATGAATTTTTAATCTGTATGCTATTGCAGGTAGCAGAATCGCTTATTTTTGACAAAAATTTCTTATTTTTTGACCATCAATAAGCAAAAAAAAACTTGCGATTTCCTGCTTCAAGTTTTATAATCGGTCGTTTTCTTTTATAAAAATGACCAATTCCTCATAAAAGAAATTCCTAAAACACTTTAACATTTTGGCTGTCACATGAGAAAGCTCCCCCTCTTAATATTTTTACTATATATATATCTCTCTCTACAGTTCGGACGCAAATCATTCAACCACCTGTTGATACGTCCGTGTTGCTCGGAAACACGGCCGAACTACAGTGCAAAGTTTCAAACGATCCCAACGTCGTATATGATATAGCGTGGTTTCACAACTTTGTGTACGTATAATAAAAAAGATACTAAATAACAATGTAAAATTTTTTAACGAAAATGTTATATATTCAATTCTTTGGAGCATTATCTGATAAGTGATTAACAACAATTTTCACTTGATTGTGATGTGAATTTGAGAAAATGCGACAAATCAAGCCGAGATGAACACAAAACTTTAGAACTTGTCGTTCGAAGAGCTAATTCATTATGTTATTATAGAGTACTCAACACACAAGCGAGTCCGAGAGTGAAGATGCGGCCGGATGGAACTCTTGAAATTGCTGCCGTTCGCCCTTCCGACGTAGGGAACTACACGTGTTCCGTGGTGTCGCCGGGCGGGAACGAGACGCGAACCGCTCATCTGAGCGTGGTCGAATTGCCGTTCGCGCCGATCAACGTTGTGGCCACACGGATCGAACGAATTTCGCCGCGAACGATCAACGTCACGTGGGTGCCCGGATTCGACGGCAATAGTCCTACGAGAAAATTCATCATCCAAAGCCGAGAAGTACCTGCTTTAGGTAAGCAGATTAATAGACAAGCAAAAGTTTTGAATTTACGTCGACAATAAATGCTTGATTTTTTCCATCCATCTCTCAAAAATATGTGTTATATTGCGCAAAATAGAACAAGAAGTGTCTGATCCATTATTGATAAACTGGACGGAATGCAAAAACGTGTCCTCAACGGAACGATGGGTGTTGGTGGACAATTTGAAAGCCGCGGCGGCTTTTCAATTTCGCGTCAGCGCCGAAAATAGCGTCGGCGTAGGCCCGTCATCGGCTCCCAGCAATACTGTCGTCCTGCCTCAAGAACGTAAGTGATTGTACAGAAGAAATAAAGATATTTGAATATTATATTCATTAATAAAAGATATTGAGTATCATGTTAGTTATACAATGCTTTTTTTTTAATCAGGACCTAGCGGGCCGCCCGTGGGTTTTGTCGGCTCAGCGCGTTCGACGTCAGAAATAATCACGCAGTGGCAGGCACCGCTAGAGGAATATCGTAACGGCCATATTTTGGGATATATATTACGATACCGATTGTTCGGTTACAATGACAGTCCATGGACGGTGCAAAATATCACGAACGAAGCTCAAAGAAATTATCTCATTACTGATC
This sequence comes from Pseudomyrmex cubaensis, assembly GCA_014825685.1. Taxonomy (NCBI): domain Eukaryota; kingdom Metazoa; phylum Arthropoda; class Insecta; order Hymenoptera; family Formicidae; genus Pseudomyrmex; species Pseudomyrmex cubaensis. The sequence goes on along the minus strand of QVOA01010929.1, from coordinate 37,049 downwards.
TGATCACCTGGAAGGATTATAAAATAGAAATAGCAGCTTACAACGAAATAGGCGTAGGCGTATTTACCGATCCAGGCTTGAAGATAAAAACTAAGGAAGGAGGTGATTAATTATATAATCATATAGTTAGAGAAAGTGTCAGAGAATAATTTTAATTTTCCTAAAAATTTTTTATATACTTTTTTTCATAAAAAATTTCACTTTACAGTTCCGGAAGCACCGCCTATTAATGTAAGAGCGGAAGCGATCAATTCAACGGCGGTTGAAGTTTGGTGGAAACCGCCGAATCCGCAAAAAATCAACGGAATAAATCAGGGATACAAATTGCAAGCTTGGATCGATGATAACTTTGCGGAAGCGATTGAGTACAAATCGATGACCGTGCCGCCGAGTTTAGTTGATCCGCTCGCCGAGCAGAGCGCCATAATGACGGGTTTGAGAAAGTACACTTTATATAATATTACAGTGCTTTGCTTCACTGACCCGGGCGATGGTGAACGAAGCTCGCCTGTTGAAGTTCGCACTCAGGAAGACGGTGTGTTTATTTCTATAATTACTGATACATAAATAACTTGTTAAATCGCATTTAAAATTAATGGATTTTTTGACAAATGAAGATAATTTTAATTAAAAATTGTTCGTAAATTAGTTTTTTTGTAATAAATATAAGCGCAAATAACAAATTTAATTGTCACACCTGTGCAAGTTTTATCATTTATGTTTTTCTTCTTGATAGTGCCCGATGAAGTAGAGAACTTGCAGTTTGAAGATATCAGTGATCGTGCGCTGACGGTTAAGTGGAGTCCTCCCAAAGAAACCAACGGAATATTAACGCATTATCAACTAAAGTACATGATCAAAAAAGTTCCGGATTCTCTGCACGTCGAGAATTTCACAGATGTACTGTCGGTCAAAGTAGAGCATCTTCAGGTAGCTATGAATGTCACGAAATTTACACGCAACACAAATCTGAATACAAAAAAAACCCACAAATTTAAAAACTCGCAGTATTAAAAATGTGTTATTCGTTTCTTTCAGGCAATGACTCACTACACGTTTGAAGTCACCGCTTGGACGTCGGTTGGACCGAGCAATCCGAAAGTGGCCACCATACAATCGGGTGTGGAACCCGTGCTGCCAGAACCGCCCACAAAACTAGCGTTATCCAACATAGACGCGTTTTCCGTTGTATTACAATTCACACCGGGATTTGACGGCAACTCGTCCATCACGAAATGGACAGTGCAGGTTAGTAGACTCTCAGATGTAGCTTTTACTTCGAAAAATATTATTGTCGTGGTTAAGAAAACAAGTTGTATAAAATGTTTTCTCGATTTCTCAGGCACAAACGGCGCGAAATTCAACCTGGTACAACATCTACGAAGTGTCCGATCCCGACGCCAGTACCATCACCGTTGACGGTCTGATTCCCTTCATGCAATACAAACTTCGTTTGATCGCGAATAATGTAGTTGGCGCCTCGCAGCCGTCCGAGCCGACCAAAGAGTTTCAAACGATTCAAGCACCACCTTCCCATCCCCCGAGAAATGTCACTGTGCGCGCGATGAGCGCTACCGAGTTACGCGTCAGATGGATTGTAAGAGTTATTGAGTTATCTCATGCGAAATTTCAATATGTTTATGCCAATTGCTATTGCAAATATTATTTTGTTGTGTTGCAGCCGTTGCAGCAAATAGAATGGTACGGAAATCCACGCGGGTACAATGTCACATATACGGAAGTGCGGTCGAACATTTCGAAGAGCATCACCATTGAAGATTCCACCACTAATTCGTACGTTCTCGATAATATGGAAGAGTACGCCGATTACGAAATAGTGATGCAAGCGTTCAATGACGTTGGGTCTTCGGCAGCGAGTCCGAAGGCCGTCGAACGAACTCGCGAGTCAGGTCAGTTTCAACATATTTTTTTTCACGCATGATATAGAATTTTATATAGTTTCAATAAAACGGCTCGGTAAAAACAAATTAGAAACAGGAACCAAAGAGCCCAACGGCCCAAGGTGGCGCAATAAACAGCAATATTTATTTTTTATTTTTGAAAAACATTTCAAATAAAAATTCTACGCACTGGCAGTATTGATGTATGTGATGCGATACTTTTCAGTTCCTTCTTTGGGACCGGTGAACGTAGAAGCGAACGCGACATCTTCGACAACCATCTTGGTGCGATGGGGCGATGTGCCCGTGGAACATCAAAACGGACAGATCGAGGGTTTCAAAGTCTACTACAGCGCGAATTCCCGATCGCCGTTTCAGTACAAGAACATTCCTAGCAACAGCACCTTTACGACCACTTTAACGGAGCTCCGCAAATTTGTGCAGTATCACATACAGGTTCTGGCTTACACAAGATTAGGCGACGGTGCACTGAGTTCTCCACCCGTCAGAGTACAAACGTTTGAAGATAGTAAGACGATTTCCTTATTAGATAGACGAATTCTTTATTGGAGAGTAGATTTGTATATATTTTTTATATTAATATATATGTAAAGAAAAAAATATAAGATTTACGAAATTCCTACAGAGAGACTACAACAATGATGTATGGAAAAGGCAAGTACGAGCAATTTACTAGGTCGTAAAGTAATCTTTATTCTTAATTGATTGTCAGACGTTTTGATCTGTTTTAAGATTTTCAGTAAAGTCTACATAAATAAATTACAAATGTATTGAACATGTTGATGATAATAATTGAAGAAGTTCTTATCACAAAATAATTGCAGAAATAGATACCATATATCGCGAACGAAAAGTTCAAATCGTGTAAGAATGTTGTCCGTTGTTGCACAGGACATACACACACGTCATTTGAACTTCCCATTGGTGATATGGTGTCTATTTCTGCAGTTATTTGGTGGTAAGATTTTCTTCAATTATTATCATCAACATGTTCAATACATTTGTAATTTATTTATGTAGACTTCACTGAAGATCTTAAAACAGATCGAAACGTTTGACAAACAATTAAGAATAAAAATTACTTTACACTACAACCTGGTAAATTGCTCGTACTTGCCTTTCCCATACATTTAAATTTCCAACGAGTAATATTCATCATACAACAATAAAACGTTTCATCTTACAGCTCCTGGTCCGCCATCCAACGTATCTTTTCCCGATGTGAGCTTAACCACAGCGCGCATCATCTGGGACACCCCAGAAGATCCTAACGGAGAGATTCTCGCGTACAAGGTCTTGTTTCACCTGAACAACAGCCAAGATCGTCAATTTTCCAAAGAATTTCCGGCGTCGGACAGAACATTCAGGTACAAACATTCTTTTCTGATTTGCTCAGACTCGTCTGAAACTTTAGATTCAGTTGAACATCATGACAATTACCGCTTACAGAGCTACCGGGCTTGAATCTGAGAAATATTACATGTTCTCCGTGACGGCGCAGACAAAGTTGGGTTGGGGTAAGACGGCTTATGCGCTTGTGTTCACTACAAATAACAGAGAACGTCCGCAAGTACCGTCAGTGCCTCAAGTGAGCAAATCGCAGATTCAAAGTCGTCAGATAACGTTCAGTTGGACCCCGGGTAAAGACGGCTTCGCACCATTGAGGTACATCTTGAATGTAAATCCGAATTTTTAAATATTACATTTAATCGTTTACACATATAATCTTTTTTTTTTTGTTTCAACAACAGATATTACACGGTACAACAAGCGGAAAATTCCGGACCTTTTCAAACCATTCCCGAGAGAGTGGAGCCCACTTTGACGTCTTATACGGCCAACAATTTGAAACCTTATACTTTCTATCGATTTCGTATTCAGGCTACCAACGATATAGGTCCTTCAGATTGGAGCAACGAATCTGCTCAAGTACAAACTCTACCTGCAGGTACACATCGAATAATTTTAAGAAGAAAATGAGAGACGCGAATATCAGTTAATATTAGGAAGAAAAAGATTTTGAAAATATTAGCATTATTATTTTTTGTTTTCACTTTCCAAATTAAATAAATTAATTAAAGGATTTTTTAAATATTGATATACGTTTCTACTTTCTAGCGCCGTCAAAAGGCGTCACCGGTTTAAAAGTAGTGCCGATAACAACGTCTAGCGTCGAGGTTCATTGGAATATGATCGACGAGGTGCATTGGAGCGGCGATTACGAAACTGGTGGTTATCGTGTTGTGTATCAACCAGTATCGAACTTCCCGACGCCACTGGAAACAACGCCAAAAAAAGAAATTCTAGGAATTAAGGTAAAAAATATCAACAAGATGAGAGAAATAATACGGCGGAATATTTAAAATCTTAAATTAAACAAATTTATAATCAAAAATCTCTGTCAAATGATTTACGTCTGATGTAGAAATGAGCCCTAAGATAAAATATTTGAGACTTTTTTACGTACCACCGCAAGTTATTTAGATACAAAAACGTATTAAAAAATTGTAACACACAAAATTGATCTTAACAAATCCTTCCTGTTACAGAAAACCAAAATGGTTTTGAGCGACTTAACCGAGAATCAATATTACGAGATCATAGTGCTGCCATTTAACTCAGAAGGTGAAGGTCCACAGAGTCCGCCAGTCACCGTTTATGTGGGAGAAGCTGTTCCTACGGGAGAGCCGCAACATCTACACGCCGAGTCCATCTCTTCCACGGAAGTTCGTTTACGTTGGAAACCTCTGCAAGCCAATATGCAAAATGGCGACTTATTAGGATACAAAGTAATGATTTTGTAAAATATTGTTTTTTTTATTTTAGTAATTTGTAAGTTCTAAACATTGAAATGAATAACTTATAATATACGTTAATAATAACTTATAATAACTTATAATATTAAACTTATAATATTTGACTTTAACGTATATTAAATTTATAATATTGAACTTATATTTTTATTTTTTAACTTATAATGTGAAACTTATTTTTTTAATTTTTTTTAACTTATAATATTTTTTTATATTTTTTATATTAAACTTATAATATTTGTTGCTATTTTTTACAGATTTTTTATCTGGTGACCGATTCACCTCAAGAGTTAGAGAAAAAACAGGAAGAAGAGATAGAAGTTGTTCCAGCGTCTTGTTTGACGCACAGTTTAGTCTTCCTGGACAAATACACCGAGTATCGCATACAAGTTTTAGCGTTTAATCCGGCCGGGGATGGGCCGCGAACTCCGCCAATTACCGTGAGAACAAAAGAGGTGATTTTACAAATACCAAATGTATTCGCACAATAATATAAAATATATTCTTTTTTAAAGATAGTAAAACATTCTTTTTTAAAAAACATTTTTAATTACATTACGGTCGATTACGTTAATGCGCAACGTTGCAACATAATTGCAGGACGTACCGGGGCCGCCGCATAATTTGCACTTTACCGAAATTACCATGACGAGTTTACGTGTCTCTTGGGAACCACCGAAGTTACGCAACGGCAAGATTGTCAGTTACCTCGTCACGTACGAGACAGCGGAACAAAATGATCGTAAGATAAATAAATATCTTAAGTAAAGCTGCCTGTATATTGAAAAAAGATTTAATTTTAATGAAAATTTAACTTTAAATTAAAAATCGTGATTTTTCTGAATAAAAATACAAATTTCTTAGTTTATTCAATGATATTATTATTGTTTTGTATAAAGGTTTTAGCAAACAAGTAAAGCAAAAAGTGACAGAGACAAGTCTTCTCGTCCAACCGCTGGAGGAGGAAGTGACTTATACTTTTATGGTTCGCGCGCAAACAATCGACCTCGGACCACCGATGTCTGGGAACGTTTCAACCGGTCCGCAGGAAGGCTCACCGATGGCGCCGAGCGATCTCGGCGTGTCCAAGACCGTTTCTAGCGTAGAACTGCAATGGACCAACGGAGCTTCCGGCAAGGGTCCCATTCTCGGTTATTACATCGAGACTCGTCGTAAAGGTACGCGGCTTCGCCATCATAGATTTTTATGATTGCGTTAAGTTTTCTCATTTCTCACAATTCTATTTATTAAAATTGTGATACCAAGAGAGTCATAATAGAGTCGCTTTCGTTTTATTCATTTTGTGTAAAATAGAAATTACACAAAAACAAAATTTATAATTTGGAAAAGTTGTTATTGCAATTTTAATAAACAAGAAAATACTATTCTATTCTATGAAAATAAATCTAAAACGAAAAACTAAATTTCGCGCAATTTAAATTTTTATATAAAATTCATGTTTTACACTTCGTTCGAATTTGACAATCGGTTCTAACACTAATAAAAAATTTTTTTATAACTATATAGCGATGGAAGAGTGGCAGCATTGTAAGTTTTCAACGCACGTAACTATGCTGAAAGTCAATTGTTGCATTAGATGGTTTTTCAATAGTGAGATCCTTACTTGTTAGAGTACGATATACATATATATATATCGCTTTTGATCTGTGTATATATTATATTTATAAACATGTCGTGGTCGTTTGTTTATTGCATTTAACAATTTGCATGATAATGTCATAGCATGACATCGCCAAAGATCCCAATATTAGACGTTCAGGCAGGATTTTACTGAACATTTAACTTCGTATAGCGCGCTCTTTGTAACACATGCCGAATACCATCTTAATTGAGAAATAATCCAGTAATCGATCATTATATTACTTGCGTGATTTATTGTATTAGTCGTTGATTAGTTTTGCTGGTTTTTCATTATAGTTTTACAACTAATATCCTTATTTTTAATATCATGCGTGCGAAACGATGTACACACATGTGTGGTAAACGAAAAGTTTGCGTTTTTCTGTGTACATTGCACATTAATCACAATTACTCTCTCAAGTCACATCCATTGATAGATGTTTTTGAGCAGTTGAATCTTTATCAGAATAACATATGAATTCTCATTCATTTGATATACATAGAGCATCTCATTTATATTATAATTTTAAATGACACGTTCTCATTCAATCAGTTTGTCAATTTCTCAAGACTTTGTTAACATAACATTGTGTACAAGTGAGATACTTTAAGTAAAAAAACTTCAGTAGTATGAATTGTAATATATATATATACAAGGTAATATATATATATATATATACACATGTAATATATATATGTATATACACATATATACAAGGGCGTGTCAGCAGGATTTGTTTTAGAAGAGGGCATGATTCAAAATATAATTTTTAAAATTAGTATATATATATTTTTTCAAATTTATACTCTCAGGTGAGCGCCACATGGCGAGGGCGCTTACTACTTACGAACTTATACCGTAAGGAGCAAATGTCTGAGCGCTGTATACACCTGTGAATCTGTGTTATTATTATAATACGATTGATTAATTCTCTTTTAATTTGAAAATACCACTTAAGTAACCCTAAACAAAATTGTTTTTGCTTAATCCCTTATAGAAATTTATTATTGATGTAATATACTTATTTTAAGTAATTGAAGCACTGTTCATCAATAATTTTGAGTATTACAATCACTGCTGAATTACTCAAAATAAATATTATTTTGATCATATCAGTAATAAATTTCTGTAAGAGACATGCAATTTGAACGATATCTTTGATTAATACAACAAAATAGAATTAACAAACATATTTGATAAAAACGGGAGAGTAAATGCTGAATTTTTTTGCACTCCTTTAATACCACGAAGAGAGGGGTGGTAAATGCCCCTTTCCTTGCCCCCTTTTCTGGACGCCCATGTACATATATATATATATTTTCTCTATTAAGGCTCGGAAAAAATACTAGTATTATGAATACTCCGTCTGTTCTGTACTTCTGTAGAATACAGGCAGCTAAACGAGTACTCCGATCCAGATCTTCCAAGCTTTATTTTATATCTAAGAAAATTTTCTTAGGATTTAAAAAAAAAAAGCGTTTGTCCGACTCAAATATCATAATATGTTTTTTGTGTCAATTATAGACGATTCACGTTGGCAGACGATAGGTCGTACCAGCAACGGGCTCTTAAAGGAGTACAGCGTGTCGTATCAAAATTTATTACCGTCCACGTCGTATCTATTCAGGGTGATATCGTACAATCGTTATGGAATCAGTTATCCAGTCTATTCTTCAGAAACGGTAAACCATATTAAAAAAGAAACTATTTTTAAACATATTTGTTTCTTTCACACTTATACTGCTCTCCTTAGCTAAAATATCCTAAATAAACAATAAGAGAAGGTCGAAGTCAAGCAAATCCAAGATGTTGAAAATAATTTTCTATATTTTCCATTTATAATATGAGGTGCGAATGAAATATAACACAAAATTCGCTTTAATCTTGTTTTCTCATTCATGTAACTTATTATTATTTTATTTTTTTAATTTTGTATTCTTTTTTTGCGACTGAGGAAAGCTCGTGTAAGAGCTCGGAACGTTTCGCATCTCATATTATAAATGTAAAATACGGAAAATTATTTCTCTTACTTTATTGTTATTTACAAAACGAGCGTTTTTCGAGTTTACTTGTTAAAATATCCTATCTAACATATCGGAAGAATTGAAAAAAAAAACCGAGATTTTATTCTCTTGTTTGTGCCATCAGCAGTTAGAACAAATAGTTTAGAAATTAGACACTCTCTAGACGTTTATAAAACCTTTAAGACTTTCTAGCTTCATTTGGAAGATAAAACGAGTGTGGAACTTCCAATATTTCAATATATCTTGCAAAAATGCGAGATAGAACATTTTAACTAAGAACGGCAGCATACTGTTCATATGTTTTATTTATCCGTTTAGAAAAATTCTTATACGTAATCAACTGTTCTCATTTATCAATTATTATATTCGGATTATTTTCGTTAGATCTTGACGCCGTCGAAGCTGTACTTGGAATACGCGTACCTGCAACACAGACCGTTTTACAGACAAACCTGGTTCATGGTCACTTTGGCCGCTACTTCCATTATAATAATCATCACGATCATAGCGGTGTTATGCGTGAAGAGCAAAAGTTACAAATACAAACGTGAGTTTCAACCCGTCGTCACTACATTTCAATCCAGTATTCGTTGTCACCATACTGATGCAATTTTGCACTTTGCATGTTTGAAGTTGAATAATTTTTTAGTAATGAGTTGATAAATAATTTAAAACTAGTAAAAATAGGGGTAAACAATTCTCAGAAATTGAATGAAATTAGTTAAAAATGTCTAAAAAAAAATTCTTCTTAGTGAAAAATGAAAAAAAATAAAAAGAACTTTTTGAAAAAATCGTGTTTTTTCTATTTTCGTTGGCGCACATATACATCAGTGTGGTGACAACGGGTTAATATTTATGCACGTACATATAAAAGTTGTTTTGATATCTATACATTGATGTCAATGATTACAGAAGAGGCGCAAAAAACTCTCGAGGAGTCGATGGCGATGGACGACAGGCAGGAGTCGGACTTCGAATTGTACAGATCGCGTCAGGGTGGAGGCGGCATCGCCAACGCGGCAAGCGGCACTTTGGGCAAGAGGAACACACTGGCACGAAAAGCTATGCATCCTCCGCCACCAGCTATGTTAGGCAAATCGCCTCCCAGACCTTCTCCCGCGTCGGTCGCTTACAACAGCGACGAGGAGAGCCTCAAGGGATACGACGAGAATCCCGACGATAGTAGCGTTACGGAAAAACCCTCGGAGATCAGTTCGACCGATTCTCAGGTAATAATTTATTACAACACAATGCGTGTTATTTTGTGAACAATTGAAATCATTAAATATTTTGTTTTTCTTTTTATTTAAAATAGGGTTCGGAGAGCGAGAACGAGAGTGTGCAATCCGATCCGCATTCCTTCGTGAATCACTACGCCAATGTAAACGACTCGCTGAGGCAGTCGTGGAAACGACAGAAACCAGTTCGGAATTACTCGTCGTACACGGATTCCGAGCCGGAAGGCAGCGCGGTCGTCAGTTTAAACGGCGGCCAAATCATCATGAACAATATGGCTAGATCGAGAGCGCCACTGCCAGGTTTCTCATCGTTTGTTTAATCAAAGTTAGTTAAAATTTATAGTGAAACAAAAAAAAGACTTCTTATATGAATATTGATATCAAAAAATTATCGTCTCGACGATATCTCCGCTATCTTCAAACGAGATATCCGGTTTTTTTTATATATATCTTATAGAGCGAAAGACTTACGTCGAGAACACGTGCGCTTTACACGTGCTAACGGCAGACTTATAGCAAATTAGGAAGCTTAAGGAAGCATCTTCTCGTATTGTGATACATATTGATAAACTTTTTATATTATTTATAAACTTTCGATACGACACTTTGCATTTTACTAGGTATTTTTGTACTTTCTAAGATTTTAGCTTTTAAGAATAATCATCATCAAATATTACACGGATCTCGAACGTTGCGCGTCAAAGGTGTTTATATAATAGTTATATGTTCAATACGACTTGCAAGAAGGAAAATGTTTGTAACGTTGCGACAGGTTTTAGAAAAAAAACAAAAAAAACAATGTGTGTTAATTTTTCATATATCAAGCTCTAACCGTCAGGCCTATGTATCACATCACGCGGTTTGTTAGAAGGAAACTTGAAAGGTTGCAAGTCGTAAACCGCTCTGTACAAAAATCGCTCCTACATTGATGAATATTACAGATGTGTGTAAATATGTTGTATATTTTCTATCGCAAAAAAATGTAGATTTGTATACTGCTAATTTACGAATGCGCCACGTACATTGCATTTACGTTTTGTGATAAATACAGTAAAAACTCTACATTTACGGTATTTATCTTGTGACTGCCATAAAATCGTAAAAAATTGAAAATCAAATATATAGAAACATATATATGTATATATATATAATGTATCGAAAAAGTAATTTTTAGTTTTTAGAAATTTTAGTTAAATGTGTTCTCGGGATTATTTACGATATAAAGATATCAGAAAGGATATTTGCAAAAATGAAATCTCGCGAAAATGTGGAGTTTTTACTGTACATATAAAATTTTATAAATATATATAAAATTTTTATGTATATTTATCTTCATAACACATTCTTGTATATAAAATAGTTTAATCAGTAGAGAGAGAATATTCATAACATTCTCGTTTTAATGACATACGACAGCAATATTCTAAAACTGGATGTCGAACTGAATTATAATTGCATAATATAGCGTTTTTTTTTTTATGCGAATAATAAAACTTGGGTGAGATACAGAACCCATTTTAAAAAAGTTTTATCCAATTGCAACTAAACAAATTGACAATTCGCGTACGCGCGCATATCCGATAAGACAAATTTCATTTTTCTACAAGTGTGAAATCATTCCATTTTTTTTCCACAGGTATAAAAAATTTTCTTTTTAAAACGTTTTTGCAGGTATTTATCTGTATACATTATGCAAATTTATCTGTATTATACATTTTAATACATAAAATTTGTAATTAAAAAATATAAAAAATCAATTTATTCAATCACAAACATACAAGACATTTTAAGATCTAATGATTTTTTTAATACAAGTTTTTTTAAACTGAGAAATATATATGGTCAATGAAAGCCGTTTACAGGAAGTTGTGCGTGAATATATATATGAATTCATATATATGTGTTTGTTCACTCGTAAATTTTTACAAGTGAGATTTTTTTAAGTTTGACAGTTTTGAGTTTTTTTAAGTTTTGACAGTTTCTCAAACTCAATTCTTAGAATATCATGAATGTAGTCAAAAATATATACACATGTACCAACCTGTGTACAAAAATTAAGTGGTATAAAATAAGCCTTGTACACTTCTCAAAAATACACAAGACATTTTTATTTATTTATAAAAACCAATATATTAAAACTGTATAATTGTGAAAAATGTTACTATTTTGCAACAGTTCTACTGTGTAAAATTCATTTCGCAGGATTTATACCATTCTTGGAGAGAATGCGGCATCATTTCAGCCAGTTTTAACGTTTTAATCGCGGACCATACACCAACGTCGGCAATGGTTGGTGTTCGTTTGTTGGACCACAATCCAAATTCGTTCGTCAATTCGCGCATTCCCGTGCGTACTACGTTTGCGAATTTGTCAGAGGAAAAGTTATTTTCCTGTTGAAGACCGGGCGTTAAGAACGACCATGGAAAATATATATCGAGCGCGCGATCTATTGCTTCGGGATGGGTTGTGTCGTGATAATCCTTATTCGCCCATCTGCTCAGATACCTCAGGAAATTGGCTTCTCCAAATATAGGAGGCATTAAAGGGGATGTAACAAGTTGTAAAACTTCGACTAAAAAAAGAAGAGCAGTAAATATGACGTGCTCAAATCAATTGTTAAGGAACAAACTTGTTAATTCTTTCGCGGACAGACATGGGTCTCCCACTCAAAAAATTGCGCATTGGCGCGTCTCTAGTAAAAATAAGGTTTTTTTTAAACGCTTATATCTTTAAAACTATCAGATTTTTTCAATTTATTTTTTTTATCGACGCAGATCGTCCAATTTTTTGATTAAAAAAACAAAATTGAAAAAGTCTTGGCAAATACATGAGCCTGACAACACCACAGGGATTTACATATCGTCATTACTGGTGAAAGTGATGGTTCGATTTGAGAACACTAATGATGACTACAAATAAAAAGTCTAAACGTTTGTTTCAAATTTAAACAAATTATCATTGTGCACGACATCCTGCAAACCGTTCAGCAAAGCCCTATTTTTTAACATCATTGGAATTTTAACTGAATCAAAGGTCTAATTGGTAAAATTGAAAAAATATTGATTTTTTGCGGAGATATTCTTTACCCAGTCTGTCGAACTGGTTGTAATTTTTGAAGTCTGTCCACGAAGAGTTAACATAAAATATACGAATTATTAGGCAAAAGATTTTGATAGATTTTGTGATAGAAAAATGAATAATTTTAAATAATTATATTAAAACCGATTTACTTATGTTACCGAGCAATTTTCATTGTTTTCTTTGTTATCTTTTACTGTTGGTAGAAGAAATGTTTTAGAATATTTTTCTATGTTACAAAATCTATCAAACCTCTCATATTCACTCAGATAAATAGAATATTAGAAAGTAAAATCAACTGAAAATATTCTATTTGAGTCATGAATTCATCAATACATTTTTTCAATATTATTATAAGAACAAACTCTCTGAATACTTTACTTAAAAAATCGACAGAAATTAGTTCTTTGGTCTTACCTTTTTTCCATATTAACGTTATGTCTACACAATATTTACAGTCTTCATGTGAATTAAAAATATTAAAAACTCGATTGAGCGACTCTACTAAATCAGATGTTTCGATGCAAGAATGTGTGAAGGTTTGCACATTGATACCAACGTCCTTCCATAATTTGATCAAAGCCAATATCGAATATGGAGGTAGAGATGGATTTGCATTCAAGACTAGATGAATTCTAACTTGTTTTCCTGGAACCTACATACACATGTAACTTAGTAACAATCGCATTGGTCAAATATTTCTTGGATATTAGTATCTTTTACCTTAAGCTTAGACGGCTCACAGACATTTGGGGGAGTTTCGGCATTATGTGATTGCTTTAGAAAAGTACAGAGCAGAGAAACTTGTTGTTTGAGATCTGCCAACTGCTCGAGTATTCTTTCCTGTCTAGCCTCCAACGCATTATAATCCTGTTTGTTCCAAGACTTCTTCTAAAACAATATTAAACAATATTAAATTACAATATCAAGTATTTTTCGCATTGTCAAAGTATCTCTTGATAAAATAAGTTCAAATCTGATATTTATTCCACAAGACAAAGAAAATCTTTCACATGTACAATATTTTAAACACTGAAATAAAACAACTTGTCTACTCTTATTCCTTACTATGAAGAATTTTACAATATCAGAAATGTGTAATCTAATATAAACACAGATATATGTCAAACGTTAAAAACAACAAATATAAGTTTAGTCTCACGTACCAAAGATTTACATATCTGATATTTACCACTTGAAACATAATTTACATAAATTCGGACGAATAATATTGGCGCAACTAAACATTTGCGATTTCGTCGCTTGTCACGCAAATATATCAAATCAAATTCGACGTAACAACGAGGTTAACTCGATTTTCGTTTCTTCTAACGACAATTTTCTGTACCTTGCTGACAGAGTTTGCGACAATCGGACGAGCACGCACATCTTTTTCCCTTCGCATGGGTTAATTAGCTCTCTCTACTTGGGACACATCGCTCGCTCTCTCTGCCGACGCCAAAAGCGTGTTTCACCGTCATTTTAAAATCGCGGCGTGTGCCATTTCCTCTCTCCGGTCACAATTTTCCGTCTTCGAAACACGAGCGTCGTGCACGACAAAAAAATTCTCTTCCCGGGGGGGCAGGAAGAAGCATCGATCAACCAAGGCAGAGAGAGAGAGAGGAACCACACGGCATGTCGCGCTTCTCCGCTCCGCTCCCGGTCGATCGCTGATCAGTGCTCGCGGAAATTTTCGGGAGGAGTCATGTCCCGCTCGTTCGCGCGGTCTTGGCCGCGATCATTAGCCGCAATTTTCGCCACATGGCGGATCCGCGTGTGTACGCGGGCGCGCGAACGGCCGAGCGAGCGATGTGTCGATCGTCGCCGTGCACGGAAACGAAACGGAAACCTTGATTATATTGTTAACCTGCTGTTGTACGACGGTCATGTTGGTGTCGGCAACGGCGGCGGTGGTGGCGGCGGCGGCGTCATCATCGTTACAGCTGCTGCTTCGGTGGCTGCCATGCCCGTCCTCGTGTATATTGGGCATGGCGTACATCTGGCTCGACGGGATCACCCGCAACGGCGGTATTATCGGTTTTAGTTGATACATCGCGCGAGCGATTCACTTTCCCCGACGGTAATGGCCGTTGATCGCACGTCAACTCGAAATTACAGATCGTTTACCGTCCGAAATTCGACTTCGTTCGCTCGCGCACTCTCGCACCCCTTCCGGTAGCGGCCATGTTTTGTCTCACGTAAGTGTATGACCGGCGGATGTGGCGGCTAACCTAACCTCAACGACGTGCGACGCTCTCGCCACCAGGTGGCGCGTTCGAGCGCTAACGGCGCGCGAGTACTTCCCATTGGCGAGAGATCGTGTACTTTGACGCGTAATTAATCGACACGAAGCGTTGAGAGAAACTTGAAGTCAGCGTCGAGAAGACGGTCGAGGATAGTCAGCTGATGTTTCTTGTGCGACGAGTAAAGCGAGATTTCAATTCTTTTGTTTCCCGTATTTTTCTCTATTTTTCGCACTTTTTTGAATTTGGAAAAGAAACATTCGAAGAATCGGAAGAGATTCGAATTTCGAAAAGAGATGGCGCGACGATCGCGACGAATGTTTTTTCGAAATTCACAATCGTCAACGAAGGAAACGGACAAAATCCGCTACCCTTACTTGCGCGAACACGCATAATAACACGCGAAAATGTAGAATTTTGCGCGCGATGCGAAATTATCGATTGAGACGACAAAATGGCAGCGAGGAGCGCATTAACGGAGTCGCGTCGGCGGTAGTGTCCTCTGGTACCTCCTTGCGTGTACTTCGAAACGTTTTGTCTTTTGTGGTTCACGGATAATAACGGCTGGACGCGCGTATCGCACGAGAGGAGACACACATACACGGGAGACAGCTGAGAAACGGGATTGTTTTCTGTTCGTCGTTCGACCGGATCTGTGCGCATTTGTTTTCGATTCTCAATCATTTCCCTGTCGATCTCGCGTACGCGCGCCTCGCACGGCGCGTCGTGTCTCGGAAATTGTGGTTAGGGTAACAACATTTTTTTTCCCTACGACCGTTCGCGTGCTGCCATCTATGTCGCGTATGTCGATTTCCAGGAACGAACGTGTCGGCGTGCGATTTTCAACCCGATCAAACAGGACCGAGCGCAAACGGCGATTCGATCGTCTTTTGCAGGATAGTTGGCTTTCGAGCGGCCAATATGGCGGGTGCATCGACGAGCCAATCATAGCGCGCGGCGCTCGCTCGCTCTCTGTCTCTCTCTCGTTCGCCATACCGCCATTCATCGACGACGACGACTCCGTCCGCCGCGCAGCGCCAGAGACCCCCCTCTGGCGTAGTTCGCGTCACATTTGCCATCGCCGATCTCGTTATCGCCCATTTGGCGAGTGTTTTTTTCGCGATTGCGGAGCACACGTAAGAACGTGAGAATCGGTACGACGACGGATCGACGTGCACGCGCAACACACACTCGGCGGGGTATCCGCCGCGGCGATTGTATTTGATCACGTGACCGAGCGCGAAACCGATCGTATATACCTCTCCCCCGTAAGAAATGGCGCAAAGATCAGAGTGCATCAGACATCATGGATGGATCCAGTTCGTTGCCGCGGCGATGTCACTCGGGTTTGTTTACAAGCGCGCGAGCACGCGCGCCACGTGTTGAGTGAGGAGGCGAGACGAAAAGAGAGATAAAAAAGGAGAGGAGAGACGAAAAGTGTGAGTTTGCGACGTGTGAACTGCGAGTTGAAGTTATAGACGGCGCAGGTAAGCGGGGGTCCCAGCTTAGGGTCCCCCGGAAAACAGACGACCGGGGAAATTCGTTTCGTGACTCGAGACGGAGGCGAAAGAGTAGGAACGGCGAAAAAAATAGCCGAGCGTCACAATTGACAACGACAATGACGGGTAGAGGCTCGAAGAGACGGGGGCGCCCGCCCAAGTCCGTTGTGATGGAACGTCCGAAGAAGTTTCAGTACCACTTGATGAAAAAGCCCAAGTATCTTCAGAACAGAACGTCAGCCATGGGTGCCGGTACCGAGACGCCCGGCTCGCAACCGAGCACGCCGACGGCGTCGCGGCCGACCTCGCCGTCGATCGAGGGCGAGGAGAACAGCAAACGGAGCACGAGAAATCGCAACAAGACGCGAAGCGTTCGCGACCGACATTCCCGCAAGGGCGGTCATTCCGGTTCGTCCGCTGGCTATCAGCGTCGCGGCTACAATCCCAATGTGGATTATCACGACTCCGAGTATCATTACGGCTCGGATTTCGGCGACGAGTCCAGTGAGAAGAGCGAGCCCGAGGAGGATCCCGTTCAGAGCGACGTGGAATCTTCCGAGAGCATAGAGGAACCGGATCCCTCGAGCGACAGCGATTTCTCTCTATCCGGGTACAGCACCACCAGCGGCACGCCCAGGAAGACGTTGCTTGGTCAGCAGCGACCGCCCAGTCCCGAACCTTTGTGGCTGCAGAACAGAGAACTGCCTTCGCTGGTCTTACCGAAGTCTTCGGATGATCTGCTGGTTCCCAAAGAACTGGTCATGCCGTCGCTCTCGATCTACGAGGTTCTCAGGCACTTTCGGACTTTAGTACGTCTTTCAAGCTTCAGATTCGAAGACTTCTGCGCCGCGCTGGTGTGCGAGGATCAGACCAATCTTCTCGCGGAGATTCACATTATGCTGATCAAGGCGTTGCTTAGAGAGGAAGACTCGCAGCAGACGCATTTCGGCCCGTTGGATCAGAAGGATTCGGTGAACGTCAGTCTGTACTTTGTCGACTCTATGACGTGGCCCGAGGTGTTGCGCTCGTACGTCGAGAGCGACAAGGGATTCGATCAGAATATCTTGCAAATATTAGCCACAACCGAATATCCCTTTACCACAATTGAAGATAGAATCAAGGTCCTGCAATTTCTGACAGATCAGTTTTTAATTACAAATCCTGTGAGAGAGGATTTGTTACACGAAGGTACAATAAAGTAAAATTTTACACACCAATCGCTTATATATATATATATTTTTACAGCATGATTATGTTTAAAGTCAGCAAGGAAAAAATTTGACGTGTCCATGCTGGCTGCAAATTTTGTTGCAATACATTATTAGCAGGCTTTCATTAAATTTAAACGCAGAGACTTAATTATTTTTAAAGTGTGTTTAATAAGATGTATCTTCTATCTTTTATTTACTGAGCTGATGCGATATAATTATACTTGATATTAAAGTAATTTAAGTTATTATTCATCAATACAATAAATCATGGCTTGTAACTTATTTTACTTATTTATTCATTAAGTTTACAGGTATATTTACATAATTAGTGATACAATCACAAAAATACGCAAATCTGCAGAGACTAAAAATAGTTTGTACGCAGCGCCGATCCTTTAAACTAAAACTAATTTTTTTCTAAAATTTGCTGATGGTATTATGTAGTTTTCTGTACACATACAATTTTCTTTTCTTTTTAATTTTAATTTTTTATGCGTAAACGCGTAATGGCAACAGTCGTGTAAGTAGTTTCTATAACTTGAATCACCTAATGTTGATTTGATGTAACATTTGATGACAAATAAATTGACTGATGAACAACAACTAGTTTCAGAAGGTCTCGCATAGAAACGCGGATTAAATGATCTAAAGTAGAAAATAGAAGGAAACATTTTTGCATTTTTTATAGGGAGTATGCATTATGACGATCACTGCAGAGTATGCCATCGACTAGGAGATTTGTTGTGTTGTGAAACTTGTCCAGCTGTGTTCCACTTGGAATGTGTGGAACCACCGTTGGTTGATGTTCCTACCGAAGACTGGCAATGTAGCACGTGTAAAGCTAACAAAATAACAGGTGTCGCGGACTGTATACCCGACGGCGAGAAGAATGGAACGTTGTGTAGACAGGAGCATTTAGGATTTGACAGACATGGCAGAAAATATTGGTTCCTCGCGAGAAGAGTTTTTGTGTAAGAAACAATTCACATTTTGTACTTTTTGCATTCGATGATAATTGTTCAAATTTCGATCAATCTCTTTAATTTGTTAAATTTTTAATCTTTTGAGTGAGAAAACATTTGCTTATATACTGGCGCCATGTAACAAATTGCGCAAAGTATACCATTTATTCTAAATTATTATATGTTTTAAGTTTATTGTACATCACACTTTGTATTGCATATCAAAAGTACGTAATCAAAGAAATATGCTACACACATATTTGTACATGCAATGTTCATAGTTTACATCAATATCACAGAACATACATGTATCTACAAATCTTGACATTTGATGAACAAATACATGTCTGTAGCATTCAGAATGTTAGCTTTAAAGACTCTCTTTGTATTTTTATTTTACAAATTACGCAATATTTTATGAGATATTCTATGTTTTATAGAAGTTTGATTTTGATGAAACGGTCTTTTGTTATAAATCTATCACATACATGTAAAGCCGTTTTAATCATTTAATATGGATTTCATTTTGCAGCGAAAGTGAAGATGGCGAAGTGTGGTACTACACTACATCATTGCAGTTGGAGGAACTAATGTTGGTCTTAGATCCGAATGAAATGGAGGTGGCACTTTGTCGAGAGTTGTCAGATTACAAAGAGGAAATAATTCGTCAGATGGAACTCACAGAGACCATCACTAATCAATTTAAGGGAAATAAGAAGTCCTATTTGGAAGTGGAAAATAGTAAGAGCAATCGTCTTTTTGTTCAAAACCATTTTTCAGATCTATTTTCTAATCATTGCTAAATGAATCAATAAACTTGATCAGTTGTCTTTTCGTTGTCTTCATTAAAATGTTTTTTTTTTTTTTTTCAGGTCTCATACAAAAGGTACAAAAAGAACGGCAGGAAAAACAAGAGAAGGAGGAGGAGAAGAAAAAAGAGAAACAGAGACAGGAAGCGGAGGAGATGATACGCAAAATGCACGAGGGTGCGGACTCTGTCGAGACGGTTACGACGGAACAAAGTGGTGAGGCGAAAGTATCCAACGAGGATTCTGCTCCAGCTACACAAGTGCCTGAGGTTGTCGGTGAGACCGTTGAAGTTGAAGCTGATGCATCGTCGAACGCAGCGACGAACAATAACGATAAAACAAACGCGAAAAATAGCACCTCCACGTCATCGTCCGAAGATGTCGACGAAGAAGCTTTGGAAGGAGAGGAGAAAATTGGAAAAGATGGTAATAATGGTTTTCACACAAGAACCGACATTAGTTTTTTTTTTTTCTTAAAAATTTAGTTTTTGTAGAACAAATATTGTTTTAATGGAGCATTTGTTGACTTTTTGTGCGCTTAAGTGATAAATGTTTGATATCATATTTTAAAATGGTATTTTGTTTTCTTTTTAGGTAAGAAACACACCATCGTGACGAGATCGAAAACTGGGTCGCTGCACCCGCGAACATTTAACATGGACGATTTGAAGAGACGGAGCGCGGCTCCATTGTCGAAAGAGGAATTGGAAAAATTGGACAAAAGTCTGAAGGATACCGAGGGCGACGGCACGAGGCTGACGCGACAGAAAGCGCATCAGATCGCATCGGGCACTCACTTGTTCAAGTTGGGTATGGACAACACTTACAAGTCGTACGTCAATCAGTACAGCACTAATCCCGTTGCGTTGAACAAGGCGCAAAGGAATGAGGAACGTGACAAGAAACGTCACTTGTCGCACAAGTTCTCTCTCACGCCGGCGTCCGAGTTCAAGTGGGTGGGCAGTCTAACGGGCACCCGCGCCTTGCTGGTCAGTACCTTGCGTCAGACAATTCTCCAATTCGAGAGCAACATTCAAGCACCTTTCATGCATACGAATTGGCCTTTGCTGCGCAAACCGTGGACCACGGCGGTGAGCTCGTGCGTAAATCCGCGCGACTTCGCGCGCACTCTAATCGTTCTGCAAGCGTGCATCAAGTCCGTGGTGTTTGCGAGCGTGTGGCACGATCAGCTTGGTCATGTGAAATTGCAACGAGTGACAGCGCTAGAACGCGAGGAGAAAAAGCGGCAAGATAAGAAAGAAAAGAAGGAGAAGGAAGACGAGGAGGAACGCAATCGGCTATTTAATTTTGTCAAGTACACCCTCGGTCTTAAACATCAAGTGTGGAAGCAGAAAGGCGAGGAGTACCGGGTGCACGGTCAGGGCGGCTGGCTTTGGATGTCGGCCAATCGTCGTTACCGATTTTCAGAGATGACGAAGTTAGGCCTGCGCGCCGGTCCACAAAAAATCATGGTACAGATCAAAGATCAAAACGGCCTAAAGATCCTCGCACTCGATCCGCCCTCGTACGAATTTCTCATCAAAGAGTACTGTCCGGTCAAAACGGAGAACAGCGTCGTGAAGCAGGAAGACGTCAAGCAGGAAACGACGAAAAACAACGCGATCAAGCAAGAATGCGATACGGAGGATATAAAGAAAGAACCAACGACCGACGACGGCGAAACAAATGGCGTTGATTCTTCTTCTGTTTCGGTGAAGACGGAATCTCAGTCAGTCAAATCGGAAACGAAGTCGCATCTGTCGTGTATGTAAAAAAAACAAATTTTTAAAACGGATTTAAATCGAAAGTAGTTTTTTTTTTTTTTTGGTTTTTCAAAGAAACTAACGACCGCGAAAATTTTCAGTTTTAGCCGGCATGAAAATTGAGAAAGTCTTCACTCCGATTACCGAATTCGACGAGCTCGACATTAGCAAGGCGTTGACCAGTGCCGCGCGATTACATTATCCAAAGATTGGGAAGAAAACAAGAATCGATGATTTTCTGACGCGCAGAACACACCTGAAAGTTTTGGAAGAAAGAAGATTGCTGCAGTCTGTAAGTATTTACTTTTATTTTTAAATAATGCACAAGACAAGTTTGTGCATTATTTAAATGCACGACACAAATATATTAACATGTTGAATGCCGTGGAGGTCATGACCGGCGTCGCCACGTACGTCGCATAACAAAAACTTCAATTCCGGCGCCTTGGGTGCATTGAACGTGTTTCAAAATTTACATTGTGTTGCAACACAAAAGTTCTTTTGCATCAACAAAAATTCATTAAATCTTAATATTTAAACGTTTTGCAGGAAAAGACAAAAGAATTGGTGAGTCACACGCCCAATCAGAAGGGCGGGGATGGCGATTCTTCGGAGATGGACATTGAGAATCAAAGTATGGCGCAATTGAACGACGCGGACGAGAGTAACGCTACCGGTGGCGGCGGAGACTGCTCTCTGCAAGGTCTGTTATCGCCGCCCGCCAACACCAAGCAGCAACACCAAGCAAACAAGATAATAGCCGTTCCCACATCCAAGAAGGAAGTGCTCGCGGCAATTAGTAGACGACTTCAAGTGATACGCGCCAAATACACGAGCGTCGCGAAACTCAGCAAGAATTGTTATTCGTGCTATTGCATGAATAACGTCGCCAACAAGAGCACCGCACCGCAAGTTATCAGCGCGCAAACCCTCAACACTTGCTACTCACCTCTTTGCATACAAACGACGAATCTGAAACGCGAACTTCTCACGCTTGTGCGAAAAGCGAATGCGTTGAACAACAATCAGTCAACTTCCTCGACGCAAATTGTCGTGAAAACGGAAATCCCGGAGGAAACGAAAGACGCGATTAAACAAGACTTGAACGCCGAATCGACGACGGTGACGACACCAAATGAGGACTGCAAGAAGAAAAACGATGCTCTTTCTCCTCCGGCGAAAAAGATCAAGGTCGAAAACGCGGAGAGCGCCGATGTCACAACCGTAACGACGACGACGACGAGCAACGTCGTCACGACCACAACAGTCACGACAACGACTCAGCAAACAGTCAAGACCGCGAACGGCGTGACGAAGGAACATTCGACCGTCAATAGCTCCGTAACAGTCTCATCGTCATCGGAGGTTACAACAACAAACAAGAGCGGCACGAAGACGATGATGATTGTGAATCGTCGGGGAAGAACGGTGCAGAGAAGCGCGGCTATCAAAGAGCTGCACGCCGACGGCAGCGAGCGGATTTACACGGCGACGTCGACCGAGGGTAAAGTCTATCTGAAGAAGGTGGCGATTTCATTAGCCGATCGCAGGAAAAAACGTACGCCAGTCAAATATCCGCTCTGTTCGACCTTTTGCACGCGCAACAAGCACCGCAGCATACTAGTGCTTCCTCAACACGAGCTCAGAAAATTGTCCCGCGTTGGCGGCAAGATACCCGTTCAAGGATTTCATCATCAGGCCAAAGCGAATCTGTCGGTATGGCCGTATCCCTGCCCTAGACCGTTGTTCAAAACCTGCTGGTTGTACAGAACGGTCGGTTTGAAGTCGTTAGCCGCGGCTGCGATTCAGTTGAGAATACTTTGGGCGTGTCTAAGATGGGACGACATGGTGACAAAACCGCTGTCAACCGACGGCAAAAATCAGATCACCACCGACACCGAGATCATGTCGTTGGAAATACTGAAGCATCGACACGTCGGCCAGTTCCTTGACAGGACGCAGTATCTGCGTAGGAAAGTTGTGATACCGCTTGAACTGCCGAAGCAAGTCAGAGGTTTGTATAAAAGAAATAATTTACATGCAATATTGAAATTAATGTTTTCAACGTTGTATTAAACTTAACAAATGAAACTGCGCAGAGGTAACTTCAATAAGAAGCGGTCTGAGAAAACGAAAACGTCCGGAATCGCCGCAAAGCACCGAGCCACAAGTCACGGAGGAATGGGTTGACGAGGACAAACTGGAACTCTGGGAAATCAAGCAGTACGGCGATAGGTATATATCGAATGTAACGAGACAATCGGACAAAAAATTGTTTTTTGCATGTGCAGCTAAACGTTTTGTGAGACGTTTCTTCTCGTATTGTGATCTCGCTATGCTAGTGAAGTTTTACTTGCTCCAAACTCCAATTAATGATTATTAAACGATCTTTCCGAAACGGATGATACAACATTCCGTTTGTATTTCCATTTTCCTATTTCAAAGAAACGAAAGTGTTATGTTAAGTGTTATGTTGAGTGAATCTTTATGGCAATCTTCTAAAACGCGGACCTGACCTAAAGGCCAAATCTTTAACCCATCGCTTGCTTTCTTTTTTACTGGGAAACTAACCTTCCGCTTGGTGTGTCTGTCCTGTCTCCAGGTTAGAGAAGGCTAATGCCCAGATTATTACTAGGAGTCGTTCGGGAGCGCCGCAGTCGGGAAGCGCTAGCGGTAACAGAACGTCAACCGGTGGAACAGCTGGTTTAACTGGCGATCAGCTTGTGAGCGGCAAAGCAACGCCAGAAGAGATCAAGGAAAAGATGGAGCAACAATTACGTATGCAGCGCGCAGCCCATCAGCAGAAGCGTGCTCTGGAAACTCTCAAGAACCAGTCTGTAAATTCGACGTCACCTACCACTCAACTTGTCAAGGTCACGGCTAATTCCTCACACGGTAGGTTGATCAACACAATATGAATCGATATAAATAAACAAGAATAAAATAAATAAGAATAAAATGTGCATATAAAATTAACAATAATAAAGGTGGCTGATTGAAATTAAAAAATGATAAAATTACATCAAAAATTTAATTTTGTAATTATTAATTTTTCTAGATGGTACAGTTAAACTGGTTTCGAAAGTCGCGATTCCAGCAAATCCGAACAGCACAAAGTCGCAGCTGACGTCTCTTTTAACAACTCCCACACAGAACAAGACTTTCATTGGCACGCGGCGAATTTTTATGACAAAAAGCAAGTATTAAAATTACAAAAAAAAAAACAATGTTAAATCGTGTATTAAATAGCGGAGTTTAATTGTGTAAACTAGCGATACCAATTGATCAATTGTTTCATTTTTAGCACCGGATGGAACTACCACAGTATTGACCGGCTCTAGTATTTTACCGAAAACACCTCAGAATCAGACGAATCAACAATCTTTGATCAGAGTGACACAAACAGGTAAACTTCATATTATTTAATATTGGTGTCATTTGTAGCAAAGAGTTGCATTTTACTGTTGTTTTATGTGCTTGTGCTACAAACTTGTTCGAATGTTCTAAAATTTATATTTTTGTAGGTACCAACACGCCCGTGCAAACGCCGCAGAGAGTGCAACTTCTCAAAATGGCCGATGGAAGGGTGCACGTGCGCGGCTTATTACCTGGTCAGCAATTGTTCAAATTACCAGACGGAAAACTGCACGTGATAAGTGTAAGCCAGGCAGTAAACACTCCGGTTGCACAATCCGGTCAAACAAACTCGACATCTACGACTACTCCACAGGTAATTTATTTGCAAGAGATTAGATATCTTATATGTGAGAAGACTTGCGGATTTGATTTTACATTTTATTTTAAAGTATGAGCAGCGCTGTTTTGAAAACTTAATGATAATTGGTCTTTTTTTTCTTTTAGAAAAAACATGGAAAACTATTTACTTGAGTTTGTTACATCTGTATTTTTAACGTTTCTCTTGTAATCTCATACATATTTTTTATCTCATTTTTGAATTTATTTTTATCATTCTCGGTCGGTGATTTCAATAAGAATACAATTTTTTTTTTATAATTTTATACTATAAATCAATAAAGTAATTTTTTACAATTGCACATTTACTTACAAAGTTTTTTTTCTCATTTGTTTAAAGTTTTTTTAATTCACCTTATTAAAATTCTCATACTGTGAAAATATTGCAGAAGTACAAAAATCATTTTCGATAATTATTGATTTTATTTAGAGATATAAACTGTAAGACAAAACAACATAAAATATAATTTTGATATGAATCATAGAAGTTAGTGAAATTATTGCAATGAGAATTAATTATAATTTTTATATTTTATTAGACCAAGACTGCAACTGTTATTAGCGCGACCAAAGTAACAACTTCCGAAAGTGGGACTACCACTAAAATTAGTCCAAATACAAAAACTAGCCCGAAAACGACAGCAAGTTCGACGTTGCAACAAGTTCAATCGTCGCCGGTCCAAGTTGTGCAAACTGTTCAACGCGTGAAAGCAGCAACTCCGTCTGCTGCCATACCAGCAACGAAGAACGCTATCGTAGTTGCCAATACGGGACAGACAGCGCAGGTAACAATCTGTTGATTTGACGCGAATCACAAGCGTCAGTCTTAAAATTTAGCTTTTTAACAAAACTTTGCAAAAAAATTTACATAAAAAATATAAATTTTACAATAACAATACAAATTTTGCAAAAATGTTATAATTTAATTTAAAAATATCGTGTTACAAATATTTTTAGGTGATATCTCCCGCTGGACAAGTGATAAGCGGCAATCAGATAGTGGTTACAAACGCAAACCTGGCTCAACAATTGGCAACAGGCAAAGCTCAATTGGCCACAATAGGGGGCCATCAAGTAGTGATACGTAATACACCTGCCGGCAACCAACTAGTGCTAAACTCAACAAACAGCAATATAGTTGTAAAAGGTGCCATCACCAACAAACAACAGCAAGGTTAGTGTCATTATATTTTAATAAGAAGAAAAAATAATTTTTATTACACTTTAATTTTAGAATGCTATTTGGAATCAGTTTGATGAAACAATTGTTTTAAACTATTGTTTGAAACAATTTTTATCTATAGGAGGAGAAATTGAGACATACTAAATTTGTACTTCCAGTTTTACAAACAACGCAAACTTCAACAGCTGTAACTCAATCAACCACCAGTGCAACGACGACCACTTCAACTTCTACGACATCGGTAGCTACCAATCAGAGCCCCGCCACGACTTCAACTTCAGGAAATATTGAAGCTTCCTTGCTAGCTGGACAACCACCTGGCACGGTGATCAAGTGCGTTACGGCACAGGTTATTCAGACCACCGAGGGTCCGCGGATTGTGCTGCAAGGTTTACAGGGTACGGATTTCACGCCGCAACAATTAAACATGGTGCAACAACAAGTAAAGCAACAACTTCTGAAAGGTTAGTGTTTAAACATCTGTACAAGTACAATATATTAGAATTTTTGCGAATATTAATTTCGTGATTTATATTTTAGCACACGCAGCGACTGGCAAACAAGGCGTTTTAGGACCCACGAAGATTTATTTGGCTGTGCAGCCTGTTCAGACACCCAACAATCAGCAGAACCAACAGCAGCAATCTGCAACTTCACAGTCTTCATCGACTCCAACCACCCCTGTGGCATCGATCTCGAAACAGCAGGAAAAATCTACAGTTTCTCTTTTTTTTTTTTTTTTTTTTTTTTTTTTTTTTTAGTGTTGTTTGACAATTTGCAAATATTTTCTTATTACTAAACATGTGATAAACTTTCTTTCCAAGACTTTTAGAAAACACGTAAGCAAGTTCAAAATAATTACAAAACTCGCTATATTTGTTTTTATTAGAGCCACAGAAAGGAGCTGAAACCATTCCAGAAGCAACATCATCACCGACAAAATCAGCGGACAAACCGAAAGTGGTTGTCCAACAAGTAGGACGTGTGACAAATACGACGGTGGACGACTTGCAAAAAGCGAATATAGCCAACGGACAGCAACCGTCCTCACAGTCTGTTAAAGAGGGAGATGATTCATCGAATAAGTTTATACTAACGCCAGACTACATTCAACAAAGTTAGTATACAAACCTTAGAATTGATTTCAACTGAATAATAATATTTATTGATTCTTAGTTCCTTTTTTTTTTTTTTTGTTGTATAACAATTTCTATCATAAAGTCTGTTATGTGAAAATTTGAAATTGAAAAGAACCTAAAGATTGCAACATTTTTCTCAGTTTGCAACTAAACAATGCTTAAATGTGTGTTAATCCTTGATTTCAGCTATAAAAAATGCCTTGAAACAAGAGAATCTCAATCCGGAGATAGAGGAGAAATTGTTACAACTGCAACGTTATCAAGAGAAACAGATGAAGGGTGGGGTGGAGAATTCGGTGGCTGGCAATCAGAGTCATCACACTTCACCGGCGGTGACGACGCCACGTCCGCCGTCGCGCAAACGGCCCGCACCTTCGTCCAACATTCCAGCGACAACACCAGCGATAACGACGACATCGTCGTCGAACACACAATCACCGTCCGGAGACGATGATAAAGACGACAAAGAATGGATGGAGACTCCGAGAAAGAGACCAGCGTTGAAGCAAGAAAGTCGCGAAACGACTCCAAAGTAAATGTTTATCATCTTTCAATACCAATTCTTTTGTTCATATGTGTTGGTCTGTGTAATTTAGATAATTAATAATTTTTATTATTTTATAATGTTAAAGTTTTATTATTTTCAGGACTGAGCAAAGTAAATCATTAATATATTTGAAATACAAAATATAAAATATTGTCAATTTTAGTATTTGAATTACAAAATACAAAATACTTTAAATCTTGCGATTTGAAATACAAAATACTCTGAATACTTTCAAATTGTATTTTAATTTTTCTAAAGTATTTTGTAATTCAAATAGAGATTGATAGTATTTTATATTTTGTAATTCAAATACATTAATGATGTATTTTGCGCAGTCCTGATTATTTTATTGCGTTGTGTGTGTATCTCGTTGCATTTTTGTATTTTTAATTGCATAATGTTTTGTAAAAATTTCAGAATGTCGAAACTGTCGGAGGGAATAGAAAACGAGTCATCGCCGAACAAAAACCGATCTGCAAAACTGAAAGACAGTCAAGAGCAGCGAAGAAAACAACAGGTGCATTCACGAATGCAGGTTTTATTGTTCCGGCACAAAGAGCTCCTTAAGAAAGACATCCTTAAAAAGAGAGCGTTACTCGAGAAAGAGCTTCAAATCGATATACAGGTTAGTACATCGGCGGTCATTAATGTAGCCCGGTTTAAGTATAGGTATTTAGACTTGACGCAAACTAAGCGCGATTGAGTGTCAAATTGTTTTTAAATAAATAAATCGCTTCTGTCGCGCTCAGTATGCATTGAGTATAAATAGCTTTACCCTAAATTGGACTGCATTAATGATCGTCGATGTACGACACACATGTATATTACAAATAAAGTAATATTGAACTAATATATATATATATATATATATAAAGTAATACTTTACATGTGTTAATGTAGAGAATTTATTTCCTTAAACTGTCTTAAACGATTATGTTGTTGAATATTTAAAACATAAGATTAGATTTTTTACATTTACTCTCTTGTGTGTTGTTTGTAACTGTGTACGTGCACTTTCATTACCTTTATTTAAGATAGTTGTTCGGAAATAAAGCTCTTTAGTAACATTGATTTATCTCGATATAAATGTTTGGGCTTTCATAAAGCCTCGACCAATGTTATTGCAGAAGGACTTGTCGGCTGAGCTCGCTAGTAGAACGAAAGCGGAGAGACACAAGCAGGACGAGGTGAAGGTGGGCAGCGCCAAACGAAAGGCCAACGCTCAAACGGCGCAACAGGTCAGTCCGTCTAGCAAAAGTGGCGGTAGCAGTAAGCCGAAGAAACATAAGACCCAAGGTCACAACACGACACCACCCAGCGGCTCGGCGGCTACCCGTATAAAGAAGGAGAAACTGTATTGCTTGTGCAGAACCCCTTACGACGAAACCAAGTAAGATTTCTATTAAACTATACTAAGATTTCTTCTTTGATTCTGAAATTTATCTTTTTTTTTTTTTTGTTTTTCTTGTAAAAAATCTATTTTTTGGTTTTCATTATCTTTCAAGTTACATATAGACACAAAAGTGATGTAATAACTCTCTTCCTTTTGCTCTTCTCTTTTAAAGATTTTATGTGGGCTGCGATTTGTGCAACAACTGGTTTCACGGCGACTGCGTGGGCATAACAGAAGAAATAAGTAAAACTTTGTCAGAATTTGTTTGCACCGAATGTAGACACGCGAGAGACACACAGGAGCTCTACTGTTTATGTAAACAACCTTACGACGAATCTCAGTAAGTATGTTATTATATTATTTTTACATATATATATACACACATACACGCACAAAGATATATATATACACACACGTTTTATTTATAATATATCTACTGTATATTATAAGATATTTAAGATGTTACTACTAAAATATAAAGTTTGTTTGATTTCCCTGCACCGGTTGCACTAGTTCACAATTTCTCTTTTTTCATACATTTATTAGAAGGAAAAAGATAAACTCTGAACTAGTGCAGCCAGTATGTGTGTGTATATAAATTGTTATTTAGTTAATTATTATATTTATATAAATGAACATAAACATGATAGACTACGTTTACACGTACTGATAAAACTGTTTTAATAGCAACCGAAGTTATGAAACTGGCCAATCACAGTCATTCTATTCTTTACAGGAATATTTATGATTGGTTAGTTCTGTTACTATTGGTTCTGAAAACGGTTGTTATTAAAACGGTTTTATCAGTGCGTGTAAACGTAGTCATAGACACAACTACGTACTGAATATAATTATGTGTAACTGCTATGTGTGATATAATGCGCGAATCCTTTTCTTTTTGAAGATTTTACATATGTTGTGACAAATGTCAAGACTGGTTCCATGGCAGATGCGTCGGTATTCTTCAATCAGAAGCTGACAATATCGACGAATATGTCTGTCCGAACTGTCAACGGAATTCCTCTGTTAATTTTGCTAATATGAAGAACCTGAATGCAAAAGATCTTGACTTATTAAAAAAATTAATTAAACAAATACAGGTATATACTGTTGTTGAAATCACAACTCAAAAAATTCAGTTATATATGTTATTCAAACTGGTAATTCGTACGTAACTTGTTTGTTCTAGGCTCACAAAAGTGCATGGCCATTCATGGAACCAGTAGATCCCAACGAGGCACCAGATTATTATAAAGTAATAAAGGAACCAATGGGTAAGTATCCTCAAAAAAACTATCTTCAATTTAATCTAATATCTAAAGGAATTAAGGCTAAGATATTCAATGAAATTTAGAAACAAAAATAGGCCAGTAAGAGCCAAACGTAGTTGGTGGTATGTTAAAAAAAAACAAAAAAACAGGTTTTTAATATTTTTCTTGATCAATTTATTCGTGTAAATTTTTATTCTCATTTATTTCGACTAGTAGTTTTTTTCAATGCTCTAAGATGTCAAAAAAAAAATATAACTAGATATAAAAGTAGAAAAAAACAACAATCAATTACTCAAAGATTTATGATGTCAATAGATAGTTCAATCACGCAATTCGAAGTATCAAAATATTGATTGAAGTCACAGAATTGTCAAATAATTTTTAAAATAAAGTTGTTAAACACGTTTCAAAATTGCGCGTAAGAAGTTTAATAAAACGAACCGTCAATTCGTCATGAGTCAAAATAGATGTTACCTCTGAGAGCGGCCTGTGACTCAATTGGTGCGGAACTAGAAATCGAGAGATTCCAAGTTCGAATCCAACTGAATTGTATTCGGGATTTTTCGCTCTCACTTCTGGTAAACTGGCAGTTTACAAAGAGATATAGACTCTACCATGAGAGTCCTCTGAAATTGAAGTATTTATGTGCACATACGGTGGTTCGGAATCTACAATTGTAGGTCTTTTATTGCACATTCGAATTTGCACGAAGATATGAAAGTCCATATTTTAATTTTCTCCCACCTTGTGACGATAAAATATAAGAGATGATAAATTTCGTATCATTCTTCCTTTCGCACTTAAAAATCAATTTTTTCTGGCGTTGAGCGGACCTGCATTCGAATGAAAGAGATACTCATCTCTCTCTAGAATGTCTGCTGTGTATATGATTTGTAAGTCGGCAACTTATACAAACTGTTTATATGGTTCGTCGCGATAGAATATCACTAAGTGTCTCGGTAGCATAATCGGGAATACGCTTTAGAAAATATAGAGCGGTTCAGGTTCGAGTCCTGGTCGAGATGATATTCTTTAGGATTTTCTCTATTAAGTAACATCTTAGCTGAGAATAAAATTATTTACATAATTATAAAATTATTTACATAGAATAATTTGACGATATATTTGTATATATTTGACGAATAATTTGCACAGATATGTTTTCTGGCCTGCTTGCTGTCAGATACACCTTCTTCTCACATGATTCTTACTGGCTGTTGTCCATTTTTCTTTTTTAAATTTGAATTTTTAATTTTAATAGTTTTAATACTTTAGAGCCCTGAAGAATCTTCTTCGTGTTTATTATCAATTTTTAATTTTAATATTTAATAATTTATTAAGATTAAAAAAGAATTGTGTACATATAATATAAAAACAACTATGAAAAAGTGGAAGTAGTACACCTATATAACTTTTATAAATTTAATAAAGCATTTTTATAAACTTTTATGGATATAAAATAAGAAGAAAGAAACCAAAAAGCCTATGATTCAAGCTGGCAGTGAACAATAAAGCAATTTAAAAACGTAGTGACCAGTTTGAGAACAATTTTCCATATTCTGGAAAATTGTTTTATCGCTCACTACCAGCTTGGACCGTAGACTCTTTGGTTTCTTTCTCTTTATTTTGTTTCACCGAGCCGTTAATCGAAACTATTTACTTATAAACATATTTTATATTTTATATATACATATTTTATAATACATTTATATGTTTGTGTATTTATATTTCATACGTACGCAATTTATTGTTTCAGATTTGCAAACAATCGAACTCAGGATAAATGATCGATCGTATAAAAAACTGAGTGAATTTATCGGTGATATGACGAAGATATTTGACAATTGTCGTTACTACAATCCGAAAGAATCGCCGTTTTTCAAGTGTGCCGAGTCTCTGGAGACATATTTTGTTCACAAAATCAAGAGTTTAAGGGAAAAATTCTCCGAAGGAAAATAAATCAAAAAAACTACTGGTGTAACCGTATATCGACTTTCAGTGAAAAGTGCATGAGAATTATATTTAATACAGTGAATTTCATGAGAAAAAAAAAACAAAAGAAGAACAGAATGAAACAGAAGTTTGTGCCAGTATACATAAACCTGAAACTTTCAAAAAGTAGATTTAAATATGTAAAAGTAGAGAATGCACTTTCGCTATTTATAATAGTTGCGTGAGCATTTTCTTTTTTTTTTTTTTCTTTGTCTTCTTCCATTTCTGTAATTTTTGCGAATTCTTATAACACTATACTGAATTTTGAACCAGTACTTACATATATAGGAGCGTGTGCTGTACAGTTGGTGGTTTTATTTGCAGAAATAGATTTTTTTTCTCTTTAATGATATGTTAAAAAAATAAAAGAAAGATATGGTACATGTAACGTACGTTTTTTTGAAAACCAACATATTGAAATATCGTTTATGTAATATAATTCTTTTTAATGTAATTCTTTTGTTCAAATTTGTACCAAAAGCTTCTTTTATTATTTTTTGTAGCGTCGATATGAAAAAGATTGGATAAACCGCAGATATTCTCGTAATATTATTTATTTTATCTATTTTAGCTCTTTATTTGCAAATTATCATAACAACAATGATAATGTGCAAATAAAGTCTTGGTACTCTTTACACATTTATAGCATAAATTTGTTTATTCTGCGCAAATAAAGTTTAATTTACATACTTATCTCTATTTTGTCGGCAAAAAGAAAAAGACATTAAATTTTTTTATGTACAGTTTTTAATCTTTCTTGTTTCTCTTGTATGAAAAAAATGTGTGTGTGTGTGTGTGTGTGTGTGTGTGTGTGTGTGTGTGTGTGTGTGTGTGTGTGTGTGTGTGTGTGTGTGTGTGTGTGTGTACAACACATACGCGTACATCACGTAAGTTTGCGTACATTCGTTTCATTAAATTTGTCAATAATGCGCAATAGTTAATAAGTTGTGGTTCAGAATTCATGTGCGTTACACATTATGCTATAATTTTATATATGTACATATAATACATGTTCGGCCGTGATTTTATGAAAATAAGTCACATAGGCAATTGTAAGAAAAAAAAAAATATTGAAACGAGGACAGTCCAAACAATTGTTGAACTACTTCATAGAAAAAGAAGAAATAATTCTGTCATAGAATAGCCATAAGACTATTTTTAGAATTACACGCATAATAAAGTGTACAAAATTCATTTATCACATGCTCACACAAAGCTAAACGATTAGAAGTCTATTTACTTATGCGTTGTTTTAATCAGTAAATAAATTTTCTATGAGATTGTTTATAATTGACTACTTATATTTAGGCGTTTAGGTTGTAAGAGACGCGATTGAGGATGAACTGTGCTATGTATATATACGCAACACAACACTTCTACATCAGAAAAAAAAAGTTTTATCTATAAGAGAAACAATTGTAGAATTCTTTAATTTCTAATCAAGTAAAAAATAAAAAAAAACACCAGCAAAAACTACGAAGTTTTTCAATAAAACAACAAAACTTCTTGTTTGTTTCAGTTGTTAGTGGATACTATAAAAAAAAAAAAAAAAGAAGAATGCTGATATGTGGTTGTAAAGCTTTATTTGGACAACATAAATCTTCACAGTAAAAAGAGAGGTTCTGTGTATTCCGAAAAAAATACGAGAAAAAATAATGGCAACTCCACGAGATATTAGAACAATTATAAATAGAGACACACGTATGTATGTCGGCGCATATATATATATATATATATATATATATACACAATATATATATATACACACATATATACACACATATATACATACATATATACAAATAAGTATTTAATATTAAATATATATATTAAAATAGATATGAAATATACATTAAAATATTTTATATATATAAAATATACATATAAGTATAATCTATATATACTATTAAAAATATGTGGTGTGAGAAAGAATAAAAAATATAATATTCACTTTCTGCGGCAATGTATCAGTAGAAGGATCAAGAATTGTAGCAGATATTTTAAGTTTTCTCAAACTCGTTTCCAAATTGCACGAATGTACGGAGAAAAATAACATATTGCATAAAAATGTTTTTTCTTAAAACGTTACAACAAAAGAAATGAGAAAGAACATACATTGTTTTAGGAAAGTGCGTTTAAAGTTATACTTTTTAAATTCTTAAAGTTATTTTAAATTCTTGCTAGTAAATTCTAAGATGCAGATATTGAGTAACCTGGTAGAGAAAGAGAACAAGAAAACTGATATACTAAATATTATTGTGGTTTAAAGAGACAAAAAAAAGTGCGACTTCTATATATATCTCGAAACATTAAATTCCTTCCGGCACGTTTTTCTGTATTATAATATATATATACATATATTGCTGTGTGTAAATGAAAATAACATCTGATATTGATTTTCATGATTTTGTCTCGTCGCATAAGTGATTTATTTAGAATAAGAAGAGAAAAACGTATGCGAGTCGCTCAAAAGAAAAGAAAAAAAACAGGTTTACATTGTTTGCCAGGTGTATAACGCTTGTACAGTATTTTTAATTCACGAGAAACTTGGCACACTGATCTGTTTTTCTTCTTTTTTTTGTACAGAGACCGGTGTTAATGCCTTAATATTAATTAAATCTAAAAATCACTCAAAATTTTTAAGCAGACGCGTCATGTGTAGAATTTTGTGTATGACTTTATATTGATTAATGTAAAAAAAATCTAAATAATAGTATTTTACTTAATATAAAATGCAATGAGAAACTTAAAACTTAAAGCATCTAATAAAAAATATTGAGTGAGCTAAAGTCAAACTAAATGTTAAAGCATTTATACAGGTCGGTGTACGTTTAGATTTTAAGTGTAGAATAGTTACAGGATATGTAGTATGTATAGGCATATAAACAGTCTCTTCAGATTTACACATTGCAATTACTCTAAAAATTTACACTTTTAATTATCATTAGCATATTTTTCAACACACAAATCGAAACCGGTATTGTTATATGTGTACTGACAGAAATACATATGTAATATATATATGTGTATATATATATATATATATATATATATATATATATATAATATGTATAACTATTAATTAGTATGTGTGATATATATATATATATATATATATAATTTATAACCAACATATAACGTCTTTTGCCAAAAAATACAAAAGCAATGTATTGATATCACACAATATATGACTTATGCAATATATTTTTCCTAAAAACGCGTCATTGAAGAATATGATTTATATGATTAAAGTATCATATCAAAAAATTGTTACACGTACCGGTTTCGATCCCGTCTTTATACATACATTTAAATTTGTATAATAAGATTTATAAGATCAATCGGGGAAATCATGATCAGTTTTGTAACAACATTGTGATATTTTTCAATAGCAAAAATAATAAGAATTATAGTGGATTTATCGTTGAAAGACAAATTTTCAATAACAAGAAAACAAATTGCGAAAATTATTATATTTTATTTAGTCGCTACTAGATTACCGACAGTGTGTG
Organism: Pseudomyrmex cubaensis; assembly: GCA_014825685.1. Taxonomy (NCBI): domain Eukaryota; kingdom Metazoa; phylum Arthropoda; class Insecta; order Hymenoptera; family Formicidae; genus Pseudomyrmex; species Pseudomyrmex cubaensis. The sequence goes on along the minus strand of QVOA01010929.1, from coordinate 1,055 downwards.
TAATCAGTGTATAATATTCTTTTAGAGAAAATTGTAGAATTAAGAAAAATTCTTATTATTTTTGATAATAAAGTTACTAATTATACTTATTATTAAAGTACAATACAAAAGTTTTACAATATTAATGTCACGATTATTCCGATTGTGACTATAAAAGTGTTGTTTAATTAAAAGTAACAATTAATTATGCTTAAATATACTAGTAAATTTAATAGGATTTATTACGTTCAAGAAACAAAAAAAATATCATTTTGTATATACACAATAAAGTGACTCAAAATATACATAACTACATATATTCTCAAAAAATATACAGATTGAGAGATACATACACATGCACACATACTTCTCTCTCTTTTTCTCTACTAGCTTAATAATTAAATATATTTTATATAACGCAAATTTTTAGGGCTCGAGCTTTGGTTTTATTATTTAAGTAGTAAGTCTATGTGGCAAGTTTAATTACATATGTAGTGTAGATATATGTTTTTTGTGATAGTCGTGCCGCTCTTCCCTCGCCACAAAAGTCTTGCTTTCCGCGGGAGTGCGAGTCGTTTTCAAAAGTTCCGAGATCCTCCAGGGCTTATTAAAGTTGTATTGTAGATTTAAGTTTTTATTTGTGTGTGTGTGTGTGTGTTATGGCGTCTTACCGTCTCGGACAAATTGCATTGATTGAAAGATGCAGAGGAATACGAAAAAGATTCAAAAAGAGCATATAAAATCGAGTGAGAATCGGAAAAAAAATTACAGCATGTAAGCAGCACCGGCTTTCCGGATTACCCACATAGCATCGTAAGTTGCACAAACGTTTCCGCAACGGTTCGCCGGAAACTTAGCAACGTTACGATGCTATGTGGGTAATGTTCGGTGGAACAAAAAAATTGCCACATCGTGGACATCAATCAGTGTGGCGCAATATTTCAGTTATAACATAGTGTTTATAATTAGGATGCGTAACCGGCCTAGAGGCCATCACACACAAAATGACGTAAGGACGTAAGACGTAGCCGTAAGGAAATTGACCAATCAGAATGTATCCTATATCCCTACTATTT